>PVKU01001453.1:0-300692 GCA_004027475.1 Anoura caudifer
TTAGGCTTATGCATAGTAACAGTAACATAAATTTGTAATGGGAATGATAGAGGTGGAAATAAGGTATAGCAAACTCAGTGTAGTTCCTGCTTTTCAGAAGGATTTCTGTAACATGCATAGATTTCTTTATACCATACTGAAAAATGGGGCCTTTGTTCTTTGTTTTCCAGGTAGAAAATAAGACTGAAGGCTTTGCAAGATCTTTCAGTGCAATGCTTTTGACAAGTGATCAAATCATTGAACACTTCTTCCTGAAAAATAATGTTCAGATATAGCCTAAGTATATGCCCTGTGACAGCACGAACATCCTTCCTCTGTGTTGACATGCATTCTAATAATAGAAAATGCACTCAGAATATCTGACTCCCCCACCAAACCAAAAAGACTGTGACTTCATGTCTCTGATACTAAATTCTTACTAATAAAAATACCTTCATTGTTTAAAAAAGGTTTTGATACTACCTTTTTCCTTTTGATTATATGTTACTGAATCACAAGGAATGTGGTAGATAGAGATACAATGTAACTTAAGAAATAATGGTATTATTCAATAAATTGAAAATGTTGCCTAATAAGATATTGGCCTCCCCTTTCATGTCATGATATTTTATATCTTCCTGAAATATATGCATAAATACATTTTCAGTATTTCTATAAACACAGGTCCTTTAAAAAGTCATTAACCTATTATTAAGAAAAAATTTTAAATGCAATAAAGTAGAAAGAATAGAATAAAGACTTTTCTTAATTGTATTTTTTCCATTACCATTTATCCCCCTTATACTCCCTTCTACTCCACCACCAAATCCCTGGCCCTGGCAATCATTGGCAATCTCTGGTGTCCGTGTCTATGAGTCCATTTTCTGTGTTGCTCAATCCCTCCACCCTCCAAATCCCTCTCCCCAGAGCTGTCAGCCTGCTCTCCATCTATGAGTCTGTCTCTATTTGTTTATTAGTTCAGTTTGTTCATGAGATTCCACATATGAGTGAAATTGTATGGCAGTCTTTGTCTGACAGGTTATTTCACTTAGCATAACTCTCAATCTTATTTTACATAGATCTTATCAAATTAAACACCTGCCAAGGTACACAGATTAAAGAAACCCAACATCATACAGTTTATCAGTAAATATTATATATATACACATATATATATACTTTCAAATGATATAGAACCAGTCCTTTAAACATAAACTCAGTATTATCAAATATTTCAAATATTAACAATAATTTCTTTAATATAATTATTCAGTTAGATTTCCAGATCTTCCTACTTGTCTATTTTTCATTGTTTATTTTTAGTAAGTTCATACAGGGCAATCAGTTGATGCTCTTACATTTATGTAATATGTGAATTTGCCCTCAATATCTCTTCTCTCCCTTTAAAAATTAGTCTGTTCCTTGCCATGTCATTGATTTTGCTCATTACAAATTATGTCCCTGAACCATAACTCGGTTTCCACAAATGCCCTTTCAGTGTGTGTGTGTGTGTGTGTGTTTTTTTTTTTTTTTATTTCAGTGCTTAAGTTCAATTGTCATTGTGGAAGCATATGACTATTTATGCCTTTTCTGTTGGAATTGGAGAAAAATTCAGTTTTAAAACTATTGGCAGGAAAACTTTCATAAAGTCTTTGGCTATATGGTAATTGACTTATGGACAGAGGTGGAGGGAATTGTCAAAACATGATTTTTTTCCTGACTAACTAAAATTACACTCATTGATGTTACAACATTCATTTTCTCTGATACCCTACAGAAAGGATATTTGTTGTAATAGGCATAACACTGGTAAAAAGAAAATTTACCAAAAACTTGGCCAAGTGACAGGCAATCCTAAAACCCTTCTCTGATAAGTCATGTAAGTTAATTAGATGCTGTCAACCAACAGCAGACAGATGATTTCCACATACAGTCTGCTGCCAAAGTAGTTACAACTTTAGAAATCCAAGCTCTTTTGGGGCAAAACAAGAATATCAAAGATTAATCCACTTGAAATGAGTATCAATTGACTAGAGAGAGAACTGATTTATTTTCTTTTAATTTTTGCACTTTTGCTATTATTATATATTATTCACATCTGCTATAGACCATGTTAGTTAAGACTTGCTGAACCGAGCGGCCAGTGGCCTGCAGAACGACATGCCCAAGTTTCACTGTGACCACGCTAACCTACTTCACCCGTGACTATCCATCTGTGAGAAAGACGCAGTGCGGTGGTAGGAAACACAAGAGAATGTGAAAGGCTGCTCTCAGAAATGGATGGAAAAGCAGGCACAGAGCCTGACAAAACAACGGGTTCTCCTTGCCCCGGTATGATGCCAGCACCCTATGTGGGGAGCCCTCCCATGATGCCAATGATGGGCCCTCCTCCTCCTGGGTGATGCCAGTGGGACCTGCTCCTAGAATGAGGCCGCCTATGGGAGGGCACAAGCCAGTGATGCCTGGGCCACCAAGATGAGACCTGCTGCCCACACCATGATGGCGGCCACTCGGCCAGGAATGACTCAACCAGACAGACAAGGAGAGAGGGGAGCTTCTTTCAGTCGGTTTTCCACAACTTGATCTACTTCACCAGGAGATCATGGTGCTGTGACTCTGGGTGTTTTCTAACAGTGTGAAAAGGAAGACTCACTCCCTCTTGCTATCAAAGAGAGAATTAGTTTTGGAGGGGAGTGGTGGGAGAAGAAAAAATATTTCATTTGTACTGTGAAATGTGAAAATAAAATTGTAAACTCTGTTAGCTAAAAAAAGGACTTCTGGATTTTTTAATGAAGAGTTTGTGATTTTAAGCAGAGTCTGCATACTAATATAATAATAGTTTAAAAGTGAAAGAGGCTTCTGATTTCACTGAGGCATCTTTTCTTTAAATATATCTGTCTTCTGCCCTGGCAATGTAACCTATCATGTTATGCATTGGAGATTGGTAAATGTTTCCTGAAACACTTAAAAAGAGTCATGGTTAATCCTATTCCACTGAACTGCCACCAGATAAATATACCAAATGATAAAACTTTACTTAGTAAGGACAAATTTAAATAGGACAAAGTTCCTGAAAATCTTATCATTTCAAACTATCAGAGGAACTGGGGATATTACACCCAAGACTGAGGCTTGGTCTGGACCAAATTCTTGATTCACAAAATGAGTAAATCACTTCAAATAACTTCCACATCCTTGTCTACAATAAAAGAGCTCATATTTTGCCATGTCTAAAATCTTTTCACCTCCTAAAATCTATGCTTAGGATGCTTAGAAAAGAAATGCACTAGAAAGCAGAGAATAGGACTCAGGCACAGCTGTGAGCTGTAGCTCATAGGCAAAGCTGTGAAATTTACCATGTAGTATACATATTGCAAAGGGGTGAAGATGTGGAAGAGGTAAGTATGGACCCAAGAGAGAAATAGTGAACTTTAAGATTATAAAGTAAAACTTTATTTTGCAGTTTTAAAAAATTACATCATTACTTTATACTAGATAATAGAAAAGGAAGGAGGACCAAACTAATATTATTTGATACTGAACACATCAAACAAACCATACATTAGAACTTATTTACTCCTCACAAAATTGGGTGCAAAATGTGAAATTACCCTCTTTTAACATCGAGGAAACAGGTGTATAACTGATAAGTAATCTGACAAAGTGCACATTGACAACTGTTAAGCAAATACAGAAGCTAGTATCTAACTTCATAGTCCCTTAACCTTCCACTAACAAGCAATACTGGTGCTTTTACTGGAGCTGAAGATAGAAGATCAGTTACAAAGGAGCATGCCATTTCTGTATTATATCCAATGCTAAAAAGACCTAACCGAAGTTAGTCATTTGTGAAAATCAATAGCTATGTAACTCATCCTCCTCCTCCTTCTCCTCATCTTCATCCTCTACTCATCAGCATCCTTAAACCTATATTAGAGTAATAAATATATCTAGTGCAATTTTCATCTACATGTGTAGTATGTTATTACTATAGAAATAAGTTTTTAAATACACTGAAAGCTAGCTATTAAAATATTTTATTCCTTAGCTTAGTTCACTATAGAAAGGACCTATTTTTAAATGGTCAATTAAACACTTAAGATTACCAAACCTGAGGAAAAACATCCCTCAGTGTGGATGCTTATGCTTCAGGCTACCATATAAACAAACATACTTTAGAATGATAAAATGAGTAGACATATATAATAAGTCTACCCAAATATCATGAAAGCAATTAAAAATATTTATAGACCATGTCTCATGAAACCAAAACATGACTCTTTTACCTTTTTTTGGGAGATGACCTTATTGTAAATAATATAGTTAATGTCAAACTGTCATTGTATCCTGTACTAATCAGATTTTTCCCTTTCTAGGATCTATGAAATAGTTTTACGTAACAAACTCAACCACAGTTAACATGATTAAAACTGCATTCTTCATAAGAATTTTGCTCTATCTTGCATTAATGTTTATTTAAAAATGCTCCTATATTGTGGAACCATCTGTTTCTTGCGTATAATGGTCCCCAAGATCTGCAATCATTGCGTTCAAGGGAGATCATATATTTTCTACATGATGTAAAAGGCATCCACGTTTCATTCAAAAGGAATAGTTTGATTCATACTCTAAAGTAATTTGAAGAAACTCTTAATAAAATTAAAAGCTGAGACTTCTTCATGAATTTAACTTTTTTTCCTTATTATCTACATTCACAGTGAGCTCCAAATGAGTGACTATGTCATAAATTTCCTTGTCTTGACAGGAGAAAAAGATCTCAAGTCAGTCAATGAGTCACATTTTTGAACTTCTAAAATTCTCACTAGAACAGCAGCAATATTCTTTTGAATATATGACTTTGAAATCACCTTTTGAGCATATTGAAATCAATTAAACAATAAGTATATTCTCATTTACAAAAGAAATCAATCAGCTGTCATTTTTGATTGATTATTCTTAGTTGGAGTGGTATTTAATCTATGAATTTATTACACATTTTCAACTACTATAAGATGGCATACGAATTAGAAATGATGTCTCAAGTGAATGGACAAAAAAATCCAGTTCTCTCCCAACACATTTGTGAAGTCTTCTTGAACCATACAATCTACTATTTATGAAGAAGTTAAGCTATTTTTGTTAAGCACCAAGCTGTAATGCCTGCTATACTACCAAGAACAAAAACATTAGCAAAAAATAAGCCTAAAATATGTGCCCTGGGAAAATTAAGCAAGCTCTATCATATTAGTATGATTCACACAATTTTTAGAAAGAACCTTAAAAGTGCTATTTTTCACTATAAATGATGCTAATGAGGCCTAAGTAATTTTTGTGAATAAGGTCATTTTACTTGTATACTCTTAACACTATAGGTCACTGACTTCTCTCATTGTTCTAAATATAGACCAGAAAAATATTTTCCACATCCATATTTGGAGATCGTGGAATTGGAATCATCTTTAATTAAGTGGCATGGTAGGTACGATCTGCCTAATTTGAAGAATTGTATCACTGTAATTGTTTACAATTACCAGAGTGCTGCAATTTTTAGTCTTTTGACAATTTAAAACATATGGCTGCAAATAACAAGAAATTAATTTAGATGTAGATAAAATGCAAATGACATTCAGTCAGTGTCATTCTTCTAAAATTTTCTGCTGACAATACACTCTCTTATTCCCTGTACCAGGGCAGGCTACTTCCTCCCACCTTTGGCATGCCACCACTTACCATGAATATTTTTAAAATCAGTTTCCAAAGCATAACATTTTCTCGCCTTAGAAAAACATGGTGACCACAACACTTCCACTAAAAATGCAGCTAAGTGGGAAATTCATTTTGTCCATTGGCCACCTCCTTCACTGACACTGGTTTTCCAATGACAATGCTTTTCTATTGTACATTTAGCATTGCTGCTTTATCTCTTTTAAGAAAAGCAGAACCCAGAACCACATGGCTGTGGGAGGATGAAAATGACCAGAAAACGGAGCGTTCACTGAGTTTATGAGTTACCTTCTTAACAAGAAAGCAAGAATGCATTAAATATGTTTTATTTAGTTTATAGAGAGCATGAATTGTGGACACTGGTAATGAAGTGGCACATGACCACCGCATGCATTTTTACGGGCATGAAAGAGCAAGAGATTGAGTTGTATTGACTTACAACTAAAATTATAATTAAATCAACAAAAGGATATTGAAAATGAAAGAAGGGGGCAACACTACTTTAGACTTTTTCTGTGCCATGGTTTGCAGTTAGCATGTTACATACATTATTTCACACAATGTTCTCAATTATTCTCCAAAGTATTCATCCAAATTATTCTCCACAGTATTCATCACTTATCTCCATTTTCTAGGTAAGTAAACTAGAGATCAGAAAATTTTAATAACTTACCAAAATCTCTATATTTTAGTAAGTAGCATACAGGATTTGTATCAAAATCAATCTGAATAAAAGTTTTCCATTGCACCAAAAATTCAGATTACATGAAATATACACATGAGAATTCAGACCTAGCTCCTACAAAGGTATTTATAGAAAAACTAAGTAATTCTTAAAAAATGGTAATTCTTACTATATATTCATTTGATCTTAGTTTGCAGTGAAAAATTACTAGCTCTAAGTAAGTGAGGTAGGGAAAATTGTTAACTCCAGAACTATTTCGCAGACTCACCTCAACTAATCGTTGTCCTGTTACAACCCAAGAACCACATGCTTGATCCAACTGAAGTATATTCATTGTGTGTGTGTATATGTGTAACTTACAGTGAACATTTGGATGGAAAATTTTTCAAAAATCTGTATTAATTGCTAATAAAAAGTCAGAATTGATACAATCTATGTTTTTGCAACTAAAACCATAGGAATTTGCATATCTTAATTTTCATACTTTGGTAATTAAACACTTTACATGCCTGTTCTTATTACACTTTATGGGGTTTTTTTAGGAAAACAGCCAAGATTATATGGGAGTCAGTATGTGAATTGTATAGAGTATGCTTCAAAAGTGTTTTTAGAGTAAATAAAACAGCATCAACAGATAGAAATATAAAACAAAGCTTAGAGTTATGACCCAGAGATTTCATTCTTTAATAATAATTCCATCAGAAAAATTCAATATTAAAGATATGGTTGGCAATAAAAATCCATATATATTTTTCATTCAATTTTGTTTTTCTTTGTTATCTCTTACAATAAAAAATATACATTTAACAGGATGGAAGAAACAATCAGATTGTGTTATATCAAAATAATTTACAGTAATAAAATCACATACTTACATAACAAGTACAGTAATTAATTCTCTAACAGCCCTCATGAAATCAACAAGGGGAAAAACTATATGTTTACATTGTCTGCTATGATAGAAGTCGCTCTATAATTTCTTCCAGGAAATGCTTCCCTCAAGCTATATACATATTTTGGAAAAGATAAAAAAAACAAGCAATATTCATAGAACATATGGTAAATTTAAGAACATGTTGCTCTAAATTCATTATCCAAATATTTGTTATTTAGTGTAAATCTAGACAATTAAAAAAATTGAGACTCAAACATCAAAGGGTCATTGGAAAATTATTGGCCACTCAATCTCCAAGGTCTCCAACACTCTAACTGGTCTGTAATATGAAAAATGAACTCACCTAACGTCTCAAATATAAAAGAAGACAAATTTGCCTCTGCTTAAATTATGTTTTATGTTCAGAACTCAGAAAAATGGTGCAGAAATAGTTAAATATAGTTTGGTTCAATTGCATTTGCTTGCATGGAAAAACATTTGATAACAATGAACCAGACAACTAAGTTTTTTATCAAGTTTTCAAACTGTAATAAAATGCTGTACTGTAAATCTAAAAAGACCTGCAAAACTCAGGGGGAAAGTGAATATGATCTCTTTCCAGTTATTCTAGCAGAGACAATATAATTTTTGAACTTCCTGACAGCTCTATTGCTTTCTCTACCATGAGCTGGCAATGCATTACGGGTGCCTTTATCAAGAAATGTTCTTTCACCTAATGCTGCAAAGTCAAGATTCTACCTATTATGTGTTTATGACACTGCAGCTTAGAAGAGACAGAGAGCAAAGGGAATTAAGCTGAAAACAGACAGGAATTAAGAGTTTGGAATAGCAAATTAGCATTCTCATTATGTTTTTTGCATGTCTTAAACAGTACTATTTAAAACATCCTTTGTGAGAAAAACATGTTTTTTCTAAATGGAAACATATTTGCACTGCGTGTGTAAAGACATGTAGAAAATTTAAATTTAGACTTCATGGAAGCAGACTGAACCTCTTAACCATATATAATACTTTAAATATTAACAAATAACATTTTGTTAAATAAGAGGCGGTCAATGGGTGGAATACTATAGTGATTGTTCATTTTTTGTCTTTGGACAATTTAAAACATATGGTTGCAAATAACAAGAAATTAATTTCTCCCCTTCACAAATTAAGAACATAGTGACATTTTTGTGCTTTCAAAGGATACTCAAATAAGTCTAGCAAACAGTTTTTCTTGTAAATACAAATATTATGCTATATACTCAATGTTATACTGATATTCTTCCTAAGCTTTCATGGAGTATTATGCTATAGGACCAAGTATACAAAAATAAATGAAAAAAAAAAAGGAAAACAAACTTTGATTCAAATTTATGTCAAGTGTTTTGTTTGGAGAGTGTTCTATACAAAACAATTAACTTAAAAGGATCAAGTCCATGAGGAAAAGAAGACTATCAGAGGAGAATGCAAGGAAGGAAATGTTTTGCAGATGTACTGCATTTAAATTAATAAAATCTCATTAGGTTTTATGTTTGCCAATAACGGCTGGAAAAGTTACCATACATTGTAGGAACAATTACCCAAATCTTCACTGTCTCATTAGGTTTGTCATACTGTTTTCATTATAATACATTAGAACTTGCAAGTGAGCCTTCAGTAATGACATATTGTTCCAATTCTCCTTTCAGCAGGCTCTAAGATATTTTAGTATTTGTGCTATAAGCCAGCAGGTGTCTTCACTTTGCTTTTCTGAATCAGTTTTATACACAGACCTCCAGACACAGAATGGAATGTAAAAGGGCTTTCAACAACCACATAAAACTGAGTCTGATTAGAGTAAAGCAATACACACTATTTTTATGATTTTATGGTAATTCAAGGCACTAAAAATGTGCACCTTTACAGTATATGTCTGCTCTGGTAAGACCTGTTAGTGAAAGCTGTATTAATGTAGATAAACCATGCAGTATATAAAGTTTAAAGATTTGCATAACAAATGGAAGACATAGAGCTGATTTGAATATCTAAAGCATTATAAACTTCAATAAGAACAACCAACACTGTTTGAGCTTTCCAGGCACTTGCATTCAAATGAGAAAGATTTAAAAAGGATATGATTTTTAAAATGCTTTGAAGCTTCCTATTAAAGGTCTTAGGCAGCTCAAGGTTAAAATAAATATTGGATTTAAGGTGGGTGAGAAAAGATGTAGAAGCAATTTAAAGCAGAAATCACTTAGCAGTGAAATAGAATGAATGTTTATAGTTAGTGTAATTGTCACCTGACCTTCAATAAACAAAGAACCACTCTATACCAGTTACCAGAAGAAAAAAAAAAAAAAAAACTTTTGTAAGGATTTTCAAATTTCTACTCTACTCAATCTTTATGAGTGGAGTGAATTATAACTCAGAAAATATTTTTCCTAGAAAAATAAATGCCCCTTCCAAAGTGTAGCTAAATTTAAACATCTGAAACAATAGTGATCAAAATACTTGCTGATGCATTAAGCAATGATTAGAGTGAAAGTGCACTGTGTGAAGTGTCCTTTGTAAAGTAGGTGACAGCTCACGAATATCTCGTCCAATTTGTGTACCAATCAGGGGAAGGAAAGTTATTGCTAAATGTGTTAAAATAGTCTAAATAACTCTCACACACTGATTGGTGGCTCTGGGACATTTTTTCATCTTATGATTGGGGGGGAAAGTAAAGACCAAATGAATAAACTATTGCATATGAAGTACTCTTATTTTAAACAATTTTTATACCTGTTTATTTATTATATTGCATTTTTTCCTTTACCATTCATCCCCCTTATATCCTCTTCCACCCTCTTCCACGCCCTCCCCCTCATGGCATCACCTCACAGTTGTCTGTGTCCATGGGTCCTTTCTCTTTCTGGCTTGATTCCTTCACCCCCTACAAACCCTCCCAGAGAATATGAGGTACTTTTTAAAATATCTAAAGTTTTCAGCCATTAATAATGTAAGAATGTTAATTTGTGAGATACATACATACTTGTTTATAAGCACTAATATGTAGCACCAGGCATAGTTTAGAGTTTTAACTATCATTAAAAAGATAAATAAGAACCCATATTGTATAGAAGGAAACAAAGTACAGATTTCTCAGACAAAACAGCAATGGTTTAACCTAAATCTTTGGATCACAAGTTACTTTATTTGCATACATTGTGGGAACAATTATGCAAATAAATGGTTCCTATTTGTGACCTGTTGATGGATCCAACAAGTCATTCATGCAAGGGTTCATCTCCCCACAGAGTTCCTGGTAACTTTCCCACTCACCACATGAGGATTGCTGTGGGGAATCAGGTGGCTCAACCCGCTGAGAATTCTGCAGTACAAGGACACCATTTCAGTAGTGACCTAACAAATTCTTACAGTAAATAACTTGCTGCCAACTTTTTATTTTTAGGCAGGCTATATTAATGAAACTTTTTTATTACTGCTAATAAGTAGATTAAAAAGGTTTTCTTCCAAGAAAGTATTTGTACTTCCTCTATTTTAAAACACCAGTGTGTGCACCCATGTACATATTGGTTATTAAACCTAATATTCGGAAATTAATTTATGTGTCAATAAGCATGCTTGTTTTTGAACAGGCCCATCCAAAAGGTGAGAATTTTAAGGTTAATTAAATCATGTTAGATTGAAACACGCCTTGGAAATTTCAAACACATGTGAGTGAAAATAACAGCACAGGTTGAAAGCTATTTGTTCAGCACTTTGACATAAACAACTTCACGTTAATAAGA
This sequence comes from Anoura caudifer, assembly GCA_004027475.1. NCBI lineage: Eukaryota > Metazoa > Chordata > Mammalia > Chiroptera > Phyllostomidae > Anoura > Anoura caudifer. The sequence continues at coordinate 11,042 of PVKU01001453.1, forward strand.
TGCAAAGAATGAGAAAATTTAGGACTTGGAAAGAGGTTGTTGCCTTTTAATCTGCCACTTCTCATACACATTCCATTCTAACTCATAATTATCTTCAGAGAACTGAATGACCTATCATAGATTGCCTTATCTGGAAGCATGAATACTGAGTGTGAGTAACTAAGTGCCAAGAGCTTTCTTAGGTGCTTTACCTGTATTAACCCTTTTATTACAGAAAATGTAGAAAGACGAAACTATTGCTATTCTCATTGTCATTCCTATTCATGGATGAGAAAACAGACACAAAGAGGCTAAGAAACTAGACCAAAGCTGGATAGTGAGCGCTATAAATGGGATTCAAAACTAGATGGCTCAGTGCCAGAAACCACACTCTTGTCCATTATACATACAGTCTTCTCAGGAATGCGTTCAGGATCTATATAGAATATTTCACAGGAGAAACGTTGAATCCTATTTCTAAACTCTCTCTCTGTATATACATATATACACACACATACATAATTTAAATGCACACACACAAATAAGCATGCAAGTTATTCATACACATTTAGCAATAGCTTTTTCCTCTACTTGTCACACAACTTGAACAATATGCCTTATGTGCTATTAGCTGCTTTTGAAAATGTCTACCAACACCACAACCAAAGTGGGATTTGTCTTAGCTGTGCAAGCCTGGTTAAACATTTTTTACAAAATCAGTTAATAGTCTTGGCCAGGTGGCTCAGCTGGTTGGAGCACTGTCTCATATCCAGGATGTGGGTTCTATTAGGATGTGTACAGGACACAACTGATCCACCTTTCTCTCTCACATCAATGTTTCTTTTTTGGGGGGAGGCTTTTTATTTTATTTTTTTAATTGTGTTTTATTGGTTATGCTATTACAGTTGTCTCATTTTCCCTCCTTCATTCCCCTCCACCCTGTACACGCCCTCCCACCCACATTCCCCCCTTTAGTTCATGCCCATGTGTCATAAGTTCTTTAGCTTCTACATTTCCTACACTATTCTTGCCCTCCCCGTCTATTTTCTACCCACCGTCTGTGCTACTTGTTCTATGTACCTTGTCCCCCTCTCTCCTCTTCCCACTCCCCTGTTGCTAACCCTCTATGTGATCTCCATTTCTGTGTTTCTGCTCCTGTTGTAGTGGTTTGCTTAGTTGGCTTTTGTTTTAGGTCTGGCTGTTAATACCTGTAAGTTTGCTGTCTTTTTACTGTTCATATTTTTTATCTTCTTTTTCTTAAATAGGTCCCTTTCACATTTCATATAATAAGGGCTTGGTGATGATGAACTCCTTTAACTTGACCTTGTCTGAGAAGCACTTTATCTGCCCTTCCATTCTAAATGACAGCTTCACTGGATAGAGCAATTTTGGATGTAGGTCTTTTATTTTCATGACTTGGAATACCTCTTTCCAGCCCGTTCTTGCCTGTAAGGTCTCTTTTGAGAAATCAGCTGACAGTCTGATGGGAACTCCTTTGTAGGTGACTGTCCCCTTATCCCTTGCTGCTTCTAGAATTCTCTCCTTCATTTTAATCTTGGCTAATGTAATTATGATATGCCTTAGTGTGTTCCTCCTTGTTCCCAACTTCTTTGGGACTCTCTGAGTGTCCTGGACTTCCTGGAAGTCTATTTCCTTTGCCAGATTGGGGAAGTTCTCCTTTATTATTTGTTCAAATAAGTTTTCCACTTGTTGCTTTTCTTCTTCCCCTTCTGGTACCCCTATAATTTGGATGTTGGGATGTTTAAAGATGTCCGGGAGGTTCCTAAGCCTCTCCTCATTTTTTTTGAATTCTTGTCTCTTCCTTGTTTTTTGTTTGGTTGTTTCTTCCTTCCTTCCGGTCCACTCCATTGATTAGAGTCCCAGTTTTCCTCCCATCTCTGTTGGTTCCCCATGCATTTTTCTTCATTTCACCTATTGTAGCCTTCATTTTTTCATCTAATTTGTCAGCAAAATCAACCAATTCTGTGAGCATCCTGATCACCAGGGCTTTGAATTGTGCATCTGATAGGTTGGCAATCACTTTGTCACTTAGATTAATTGGCTCTGGGGCTTTGATTTGTTCTCCGGTTTCAGCCATTTTCATTTCTGGGTTTTTTTTTTTTTTTTTTTTTTTTTTTTTTTTTTTTTTTTTTTTTTTTTTTTTTTTTTTTTTTTTTTTTTTTTTTTTTTTTTTTTTTGTCTAGTCACGGCTGTTATGTAGTGAGGGGTGGAGCCTTAGGTGGTCCCCAGGGCAGGACAGCCCAGTTGCTGGGTAGTGATGCTGTATGTGGGGGTGGGGTCCGAGAGGAAACCGTGGCGCTTGCTCTGCTTACTCTCAGATTCCAGTCCCTTCCACTGCTTCCCCTTCGCCTGGATTATCTGTGCGCAAATGTGGGACCACCTGGTCAGCCAGCTGCCTTGCATGGCCTCACTGGGTCTGCACAGTTGCCACCCCGTGCCCGGGGTCTGCTAGCTGCCGCCTGTGCGTCTGGGATCTTCCAGCCACTGCTGCCTGCGTGCCTGGTCTGCACCTCCACTTTTTCCTGCCACGACTCCGCCCCTCTTACCAGTCTGTATGAATCGTTGTTGGACTTCCAAACAGTTCAATTTTCTGAGTTCTGGTTGTTTTCTTGTTTCTAAATCTTTGTTGTCCCTAATTTTGGTTGTGAGAGGAGGCACAGTGTGTCCACCTATGCCTCCATCTTGGCCAGAAGTCTCACCTCAATGTTTCTCTCTCTCTCTCTCTCTCTCTCTCTCTCTCTCTCTCTCTCTCCCCCCCTCTCTCTCCCTCTCTCCCCCTCTCTCTCTCCCTTTCTTTCTCTCTGAAAAAAATCAATGAACATATCCTAGAGTGAGAATTTAAAAAATTCATTAATATAATCTGTCTCATAAATATACTACAGAAAATCAAATTATCATATTAATAGATTCAGAAAAATATTTGATAAATATTCAGTACACATTTATGATTAGAAGTTTTCAATAATTAGTTATGCGGGGATGTCCTTAACTTGGCACAGATATCTATGAGAAACCTATAGCTAACACAATACTTCATGAGAAACTTGAACTTTTCCACTGAGATCAGGAGTAGGGCTGGAATGTCTTCTCTTTCCACCACTTTTCAATATCACACTTGAAACTTTGGCTAATACAATAAGACAAGAAAGGGAAACAAAAGGTATACAGATTGGGAAGAAAGACACATATAACTGCCTTTGTTCCCAGAAGACATGATTGCCTGTGTATAAAATCTAAAAGAACCAACAACAAAAATACTCCTGAAACAAATTAGCAATTACAGTAAGATTTCAGGATACAAAGGACTTTTTGTGTGTTAACACAAAAGTCAATTTTATTTCCTATAAACTAGCAATGAACAAGAAGAATTTGAAATTAAAAATACAATATTATTTATATTAGCATCCTCAAAAAGGAGATAATTAGATATGGACATAACACAATATGTACAAGATCTATATGAGTAATGCTACAATATTCTGATTAAAGAATCAAAGAAGAATGAAATAAATGCAAAGATATTCCATGTTCATAAATAGGAAGAGTCAGTATTATTAAAATGTCAGTTCTTCCCAAATTGTTCTATAGTGTCGAGCAATTTCTATTGTAGTGCAAGCAAATTATTTTCTGGATTTCAACGAACTGATTCTGAAGTTTATATGGAAATGGAAAAGACCCAGAATAGCCAAGACAACATTAAAAGAGAAGAACAAGTTAGAGGACTGTTACTATTCAACCTGAAGACTTCCTAAAAAGCTGCAGGAATTAAGCCAGTGTGGTATAGATGAAAATAGAAATAAATCAATAAAACAGAATAGATCCCAGAATTAGACCCACATAAATACCATCAAGTGACCTTTGAGAAAGAAGCAAAGGCAACATGATAGAGATAAAATAGCCTTTGCAACAAATGATGTTGAAACAATTGTCCTCCCCAAAATAATGGATCTAGAAATAGACATATAGAAAAATGAATCTAAACACGGACTCTGCACAATGAATTAACTCAAAATGGATTACAAACTAACTATAAAGCACAGATTTATAAAACTCCTAGAATACAACACCTGAAAGAAATCTAGGTGACCTTGGGTTTGGCAACGACTTTTTAGATAACAACACTAAAGGCATGATCTCTGAAAGAAATAATTGGTAAGCTGGACTTTACTGAAGTTCAGAATTCCTGCTCTGTGAAAGACACTGTCAAGAGAATAAAAATACACAACAATTTTAGAGAAAACATTTGCAAAAGGTATATCTGAAAAAGAATTATTATATAAAATATACATAGAAATCCTGGAATTCAACAATAAGGAAATAAACAGCCTCGTTTGTTTTTAGATAGGCAAAAGAACTAACAGTCACCTCATCCAAAAAGCATATGAAAAGGTGTTCTACATCACATGTCACACAAAGTAAAACAAGATAGAACTATACACTGCCATGCACACGAAAATGGCCAAACTCTGGAACACCAACACTAAAGTTTTGCAAGGATGTGGAGTAACAAAAACTCTCATTCACAGCTGGTGGGGATGCAAAATAGTACAGCCACCTTGAAAGACAGTTTGATGGCTTGTATTAAAGCTGAACATACCACCGTGGCTGGTTGGTTCACTTGATTCAATGCCAGCCTGCTAACCAAGGGGTTGCCAGTTTAATTCCCAGTCAGAGCACGTGCCTGGGTTGTGGTCCAGATCCCCAGTTGGGGGCATGCGAGAGGCAACCACACAATGATGTTTCTCTCTCTCTCTTTCTCCCTTCCTTCTCCTCTCTATAAAAATAAATAAATAGAAATCTTTAAAAAATAAAATAAAAATATAAAACTAAACTTACCGTAACCACACTGTCCAAAAATTATACTTCCTGGCATTAACCCCAAAGAGTTGAAATATATAGAGGAATGAAGAAATAATATGCATACAGAAAATGGAACATTATTTAGCACTAAAAACAAGCCATCAAGCTGTGAAAAGTCACAACAGAACCCTAAATCAGTATTGTTAAGTGTGAAAGAAGCCAGTATAAAAAGGCTACATACCATGTCATTTCAACTAGATGACAGTCTTAAAAAGGCAAACATATGGAGACAGTAAAAGTGATTAGTGTTTGCCAAGGGTTGGGGGGTGGAGGAGATGAAGAGGCGGAGCAGAGAGGATTTTTAGTGCAATGAAACTACTCGGTAATGGTGGAGACATGTCATTATACATTTGTCTAAATCCATGGCATGTATAACACCAAAAATGGACCTGTTGTAATAATCTATGTAGTTTGTATGTTTATGATGTGTCACTGTAGGTTTGTCAGTTGTAACAACTGTACCACTCTGGGTGGGGAGGAGTCTGATAATAAGGAAAGGCTATCCGGTGACAAGGCGTTGGAGAGAGGGTGAGGTTACATAAGAAATCTCTGTACCTTCTTCTCAATGTGCTGTGAAACTTAAACTTTTCTATTAAATATAAAGTCTATTAAAACACAAAACAGGCCCTGGCCAGGTGGCTTGGTCGTTTGGAGCACTGAAATGCACACCAAAATGTTGCAGGTTTGATTCCCTGTCAGGACACATGCCTAGGTTGTAGGTTCATTCTCCCGTAGGGGTGCATACAAGAAGGCAACTGATCGATGCTTGTCTCTCACATCAATGCTTCTCTCTCTCTCTCTCTCTCTCTCTCTCTCTCTCTCTCTCTCTCTCTCTCTCTCTCTCTCTTTCATCAACAAATGTGTCATTAAGTGAGGACACATTTATAAAAATTAAAAATAAAAAATAAATTATCTACCACTGTGTCTCTCTATTTAAAATGAGGAGAGCAGTAAGAGACTATCTTTTTTAAGATTTTAATTCTTTAGATGGTATGAAATGAGTGTGTGTGTCTCCCCTGACCACCCACCACCATCTCAAAATTCACATGCTAAAACCTAACAGCTAATGTGATGGTATTAGAAGGTAGACACTTTGGGAGGCACTAAGGTCTTGGGGCTCCACCCACATAAATGGATTAGTGCTCTTATAAAAAGAGGCCCCTGAGCTAGCTGTCCCTTCCCCCATGTGAAGATACAAGAAGTCTTCAGTCTGGAAGAGTGCCCTCAGCCACCCATGTTGGCACCCTGATCTCAAACTTCCAGCCTCCAGAACTGAGGAAAATAGATTTCTATTGTTTGGAAGCCCACCAGTTTATAGAAATTTTGTTAAAGCAGCCTGCAAAGACTAAGAGCTCTTAGCTCTTAATTTTTTGGTTAGTGAACTTTAAGCTATGGATATCAACTATTAAATATTTGGTTGAACAACAGTATAAAAACAGGGCACTGTCTATACTATAAGACAAAAAGGTCACTGGAATATAGCAGATCTAATCTCCTTGCTGGTATCAACAGATACTATAATCATGGTTAAGTTACGTTAAAGTCTTTGGACTTCTTTTCCAGTTTTTATTTAGAATGTGGCAAAGTAGGTTTACAGTTGTGGATATGTGAAACAGTTTATTTTTTTGTATTATTTATTATTTTTATTCAACAACTATTTTCTTGAACAACTGCCAGAATTAACTATTGTATTATTTTACATATGAACAACTGGAAACTTACCTTCCCCTCACCATATAATACAGGTTTAACCATTTTTTAATTTAAAAATTATAAAGACTTTGCTTCATAATCATCTTTTAAAAATTATTTTTATAAAGTTTTCCCATTTATAGGTTGTTCTGTGCATTTTTTATAATTTCTATTAGCCAATATTACAAATCAGAGTGAGATACTCTGAAAACAAGACAATTACCCACATAATATAAAAAAGAAGATATTTTAATGTGATATTATTAACTTCTCTGTTTTGCTCCCAAAAGATTAAATGTGCCTAGTACTCTTAGTTTACCCACACATAAACTGTCTCTCCCCACACCTCCAACTTATATACATGGACTTTGAAAACAATTTAAGTAACTGAATTTGTTCTCAGATATACTTCCAGGTGAAGACATACCCCATGTTAAATTAATTTCTTAAAACAAACAAAGAAAAACAAAACTACAACACTTTGTATCAATTTTACTTTTCTTTAAAATCAAGCAGAATAAAATGTCAGTTCAGGCAAGTATTCTGCAGGCCTCCACGGGTTTGTTTGTTTTTCAAAATGCTAAAAGGACAATAGAAGAAAACACAATCAAACTTTTCATTGTAAAAACAACTAATTTCCCTCGTATTTGGGTTCTTGGAGTTTACTGGTGAATTTGCTTGCTCTTTGTCTTTGTAATGTTTCCCTGTATCTCTCATTCAGGCTCTGCAGCAGCCCACTAAATTATTTAATTCTCTATTGCATTTGTAATATAATGAATTACTCCTTAATATAAATTAACCAAAATTTAGAAATAAACATGAAATTGAAAGTAGTAAGTTTGTTATAAGAGCAAAAGCACCTACAATACAGAAAATGGTATATTTAATTGTTTTCAGCTTATTTGCAAATATACTACTCATTGTAAATTTTCTTCAATTTAAAAAAATTTGAGATCTGTCAAGTTCTGTAACATGGATGTTTATTTGACTGCAGCTTAGCTCTTATAAGGAAAAACTAGTTTTCCCCAGGGACTAAAACTGTTCTTTTAATTGGGTCTTTTAGAATAGATTTTTACTGTTGGAATTAGCAAATGTACATACTTTAAAATGTAAGATATAAATTCCATAATCTCTCAACTACTCATAGAAATAGAGAACAATTATGTAGATATTCTAGTAAAAGACAGGATCCAACTATACACACTTTTGACTTTGAAATAGACTATATTATATAATCCCCAGACAGAAAGACCTTTCTTATTCTGCTTTTTTTTCAGTTTCATGTAAAATTTGTTTGTATTTATTGAATATATACTAAGTGGAAGCAGGAACCTATTCTATGTATGGTGAAAGGTGTTAGTGTATACAAGATCTGTACAGAAAGTATCCAGCCATCTACCATGAAACAGACATTTAATGAAGAAGATACAAGAGACAAGAAACATTGTACATAGGAAAACGATGCCTCAGTCCCCTTCAAAGGCACCTTGGGACCTCACATGGTTCTCCCAGTCATCATCAGCTACCTCATTGTATTTTCGTGAATCTCATTGATGGTCTGAAATCTTTTCCCTTTCAATAGTGATTTTAATTTTGGGAAAAGCCAGAAGTCACAGGCAACAAACCTGGGTTGTAGGAGGGCTGAGTCACCTGGGTGACTTAATGTTTCACAAAAAACTCTTCTTGAGACATGATGCACTTGTGGGCACATTGTCATGATGAAGCTGCTAATCACCAGTTGCCCATAGTTGCGGCCTCTGAATCATCCAGTTTCCACAGAGGGATGTTCAGGCCTAACACAAAATTTGATTCAGATTCGTTGCTCTACTCATTCAGTCATTTTGAATGCAATAGCCACATAGTACACATGCTCACTCAATGGCATCTACTGCCCCCACTGACTAGCACAGCGAAGCCATCATTGTCCACACAAGTACATTCTAGTCCACTCTCCTTGGTTGCCAGGTTATATCGATGTCGCCTCTGGACAGACCTTATATTACAGCTAGAATCTCACATTTAAGCTACTCCAGACAGGTAACCATCAATGACAAATAAAAAAATTGTAGCAACATTTAATCAAGGCGTCATTAATTTTAGGTCTTAAATGATACTTTCATTATAGGGATGTAAGTAATAAGATGTTGAATTCTTTAAAAAATGCTTGCATTATTAAACTAAATAAGTTTATTTCTCCTAAAAATAATCCCATACTTCTTTTTTCAAGAGAAATACATTTTAACACTTAATGAATTTCTCCATTATTTTTTATCTGTCATATTCTATAATAAGGCTTACTAACATCCATAATACAGTAGAGAAGCAAATTCAACTAAAAGCAATCATGTTTTATTATGTTCAAAAAACCAGTTTTAATACATCTTTGTTTTTGGAATCAGTTACAACAAATGCAATTTTCTACAGGGCTATTGTTCAGAATGATGAACCACATATATACACATCTGGCCACCTGAACAGAGAATCCAGGAAAATGTGAAGATACTCCCACAGAAACAACATTTGATGAATAGAGCCTTTTATCATCTTCTCTCTACTCCTACCAAAATGAAAGGGCAAAACATCTCTGAAAATTTGTAGAGCAGTCACATATTCATTGCAAACACCACCAGAGATGCTTAACCGAACACTATATCCTACCAACTTGTGATTGCAAACAAGTCAAAGGCTTATATTATGAACAATATCACCAGAAAACAGTGAACTTCATGATATAAATGTCAGCTTGACATGATGTATTAGTGTGCCACCCCCAAATATTATTCTTTAGATGTGGTAGCAGAGAGTGCTCACTTCAGCAAAATATACAGACTTACGGCCTTTTGAATTTAACATACCACAGGGGACACTACCTAGTAACTATGAAAAAAAATTAACAAATTCTGAATTAGAGCTCCAATACTAAAAAGGCATTAAATAAATGAAATTGCCCAAGGTTTTGGTGAGTTACAAGTTTTGAAGGCTCTGTATGAGAACTGCAACATAACTCATTATAGCTTTGGGCACTAATAAGTTATGAGGCACTCACACGTATGAGATAAACCCCATAACTTACTGGAGTCTATATCATACCTTCATTATATCTAGGGACATGTGAAATAGCTGAAATTCAGCTCAAAACCCCAAAGTTCAGTAATAAAAGTGAATAAATCAGCCCATCTATTGATTTTGCTGTCTTTTTTGTGCTTTTTGTTACCTTACTTCCCTTTAACACCTGAAAGATTCCAGCATTTTTCTTCTGAGCTTCTTCCATGTTGGCATTTTAGGTATGCTGGAAAACATCAACATAAACTAGGTTTCTGCTTTGCTCTCCTCTAAAGAGTAATTATATTAGTCGGTCAAAAATCTTAGGCACTTTCTTCTTCTAACAAATTAAATGCATTACTTTACTCCAAAGACAGAACTGCAGAGACAAATTTGAAATCCATACTCATATCATAATGCATGTTGACAAATAAAGAGAAATATGAGAAAATAATTCAGTGTGTTTTAATAAAGATATAAAGGTTGAGGGTTTTTTGATTAATAAGGAACTTAAGAAATGGAGTAGTAAAAATCAATCATTTAAGAAAGCACCCTATTTTGCTCATTTCTGAAATATGTACATCTGCAGGTATCCAGGCCTTAAAAAATTAAGAATGACCATAGAATGCCTTCATATTTTGTGCATATGTAGTTCAATGTAAATTCCCATAAAAAGGAAACAGGCAATGCTGTGCCTAGTATAACAAGAGATATCACAGTGTAAGAGTGATGATAGTATAAAGGAGATTCAAATTTTCAAACAAGAAAAGGATTACAAGTGTGTAATTTAAAAAGATAATGAAAATTATTCAAGATTATAAAGTTCATCATGCAGATATATCACTACATTAAATCTAAATGGAGATATTTTCCTTTCTCAGCAAAACTTTGCATAGTGTTCAACACAATGAAATCATAAGCTGTGAGAAGATATGTGTATATGTGTGTGTGTGTGTATGGGCACACCCACACTTTCATTATTTCACAAACACAGGTTACATATACCCTCAATATTATTTGTTATATACTTAAGGTTTGAAAGAACTCAGATTCTCATCTGAAAAAGTGCATAATTTGGGTATGTTTCAGACATTAATACTGGATATGGTAAAGAAATATCTCAGTGAATCTAGAGCAAAATTAGAATGTATTCCATTAGGGATGTTGTAATAGTTTTGAAAATACAGCCATAAATTAAAAATCAGGTACTCTCCTTGATGTTTGGAACTCAAAACAACTTTTTTTTCCCGGAAACTCCTTTAAAAATGTTTATTTTCTTGAAAAGTTCATAAAAGCTCATTTAAATCATTCTATACTAGCTGCACTGTATATGCTGAGTTCAACGGACATAATGCTTTCTCGAGTGTGATTGGTAGAATAATTATACAGGTGTATGATTTACAGTTTTAATTTGATCATTTCACCTAAAATGACATATGGCGTGCTTGAATGTGATATCGTTATGTTATAGAACTTCATGCTTATGATTTTGTAATAAAATGGGGTATTCTTTGTGCTGAACTGTATGTATACACAGACACACATACATATATGGCACATGCTATTAAAGAAGTTATGGACTCTAACCTGTTGTGATTTTATTTGTGAAAAGGGGTTTCCCATCTTCTATCAGAAAATAATAGGAAAACTGAGGCTTAGTATCCTCACCAGTGACCACAGGAAATAATGCATATACCTGCAAAACTTGGCTATCTAAACACATTATCCACCCGATATACATAGTGTAATAAGATCAGATGTGAGGAAGAGAGTTCATGGGTTAGAAGGTAGAATTGGGGTGATTCTGGCAGCTTTCAGGTGTCAGGGGCTCCATCTGAAGATGAGTTTACTCTATGAAGACAGGCCTTGGATTTCTTTCTCAGTTTATCTGGTTAGTAGTTGAGCAAGGACTCTGGTGGAACCAGGATGGACTTGTGACACCTGCTGAACATGAAAAGGTTCCAATCGAAGAAGAGGTCCACGTTTGCTCTTTAAGGGTATATTTTTGTAGGAGGGGCAGCGTGAACAGCTTCGGCTCAGAGAGCGCTAGAAATCTCCATGTAGCTGGAGAGTTTTCTCAAGGAAGACTACAGACTTTGATATTAAACAGAGGCTTTCTAAGGAAACAATAATTTCTAAGGTAGAGGTAAACTTTTATTAATGTTGAAATGGACAAAGTTGCAAAGATGGGAGTTTTTGAACACTAAGCATTATAAATATTTATTTCTGGTTATGAATGGCTAGTTTTACATATCTCAAAGACTGTTTAAAATGTCACAGACATATTTATCTTCAGCAAAATGCTTTCTTACATATGTCAGTCTTTGGATATTAAAAGGGAATAATAATATGGAAACAGATGATATTAATAGAGTGACCATACACTGTAATTTGCCTGGGGCAGTCTCAAATTAAACCTATTGACATGGCATAGTTATTATTTGTTCTCCCTGTACTTCACAAGTGTGCTGGTTTAGATGGTAAACTTTAAAATTATATTGTATTTTTTGGATTATAAGATGCACCTAGGTTTTAGAGGAAAATAGGAAAAACATTTTTGAAGCAAAAAATGTGGTAAAATATTTAATAATATAAATAACATAATATTTCACCAATGTAAATGTAAACAGAACTCAACAGCAGCATTAACAACCATTATTCCTCCCAAATTTGGAGGGATGTGTCTTATAGTCTAAAAAATACGGTATGCTGATTGGTAAATCCAAGAAGACACTAAACTGACAGACATTGAAGTTGTCCATTTACCTCTACCCCACTATCTTCAGCCTACTTTTTATGCGCTTTGGCTATCAATGAATATTTCACCACTCTCGGTCAAAAAATCCAGCACAAAATGTGATTTGTACCATGTTTCATTAGTTTCACCGGGATCAAGATAATGTCACAAACATTTAGAAGTAGATATAAGAGAGGTCGTTTCAATTCTTAATCATAACAAAACTCTGCTTTGCTGTTTTCAGGGTGAGATGCAGCCTAATCTTATCATTTGTCCTCATCCAGCCACTGTTCTTTGGAATGTTTATGTGCTGCTACAGACAATGAAGAATTTGATTTAATTGAAATTCTGGTATTTAATAACAACAGCAGCTACTCTGCCTCTTTGTAAGTTAGGGGACTCATCCTTTTGTAATTTTCTTCTCTGTAATGTGACATAATGTACTATAGTAATATAGGATATTAGCACACAATAAATCATACAAAAAAGGAAGGAGAATTTTGATCACATAAAACATAATAAGATAGTCTTTGTGCATCCCAATATATCCAAAATAATGGCTCTTGTTTTTCATTGGCTGTTTTATTTGATAGCAGACCACAGAAAAGGATGGTGATGAGGTCCTCTGATTATTAGGATAATATAAACAGAAGACTGTCCTGTCTACTTACTTGTTTTGTGTTATACATTCTCTTCTTTGATTAATTTCTACAAAGTTTTCATTATTATTACTAAGAATATTCATTAAGGGTTTCCCCCTCATGTGAATTGTGCAATTATTGACAAAATTAAAAAAAAAATCTCTCTTCTACATAAAACCTTGTAATAGCTCCACACTATGGCCTGAATGTTTGTGTCCCTGCCAAATTCAAATGTTGAAATTTTAACCCTCAAAGTGATGATGGTATTAGGAGGTGGGTCCTTTGGGAGAAGATTTGGCCATGAGGGCAAAGTCCTCATGAGTATGATTACTGACTTCCAAAGAGAGGACACAGTGGGACCCTAGCCCTGAGGACACAGAAAGAAGGTACTACCTACGAGGAAGCAGGTCCTCACCAAGTACTAAATCTGCTGGCACCATGATCTTGGACTTCCTAGTCGCCAGAGCTGTGAGAAATAGATGTTTGCTGTTTGTAAGCCTAATTAATCTATGGTATTTTGTTACCAAATGGACTAAGACATTTTCTATTAACATATATTATGAAGACTAAACAGTGTCTATTACAGGCTTGCAAGACACTTTAGAACTTTCACCACTACTAATAACTAGCCACACTGTGCTGCCTTTAACCATGCCCTCGGTAATATCACTGCCTATGAACTCTCTCCATTCTGTGCCTGGAACTCTCCTCCCCACAACTCTTCTTTACCTAGATAACTGCTCTTATTTTTTTCAATATCAAATGAAACGTCACTTCTCAGAATAATTTATACAACCAATGCCCCATCCCCCATCTAGATACTCTTCCAACATCATCATAGTACTTCTATTGATACAACTTTCACAGACTGTGTATTAGTGTGTTTCTGGTTCTGACTGTCTCATCACTAGACACTAAGTTTCTTAAGGGCAGGCATTAAGACATCCACTATGATCTATCCCTATCTTCTAACACAGAACACAGTACACAGTACATGCTCAATTAATATTCATTAACAACTGAATATAATAAATTATAACTAGTAATGTTACTAGTAACCAAAGAGACTTATTCATTGATTTATTTCAAAATCATAGTTTGGGAACCTACCATGTTCCAGAAAATATCCTGAGAGTTCCTAGGGAAATTATTGCAGCAAGACTGAGTTTGTGTCTCTAACTTTATCATCTAGTAAAGTAACATACTGTCTAGATTTTGCTTTTTGTGATTTAAGATCTAAGCAGAAATGAGTAAATAGTACAATGCAAATTAAAAAATCCAACTTATAAAAAACTTATATTGCATAGTGTCAAAAAATGTTTGATTACCTTTATCTTTGCCCTTTTATACAGGGATAGATTGAACAATGTATATGCTGCATGCTTTATAAATGCTGTTACATTTATATGATACAAAAATCCTATAGCATATAATATCAACAAGATATGACCCCAAGTCTGATCATATTCCCTTAGCCACTGAACAGTACTCATTTTGAATTGTTATAATTACAAACCATTAGATCCTTCAATGTTTTATATATATCATACTGTTTACCCTATACAATAATATTCTGCAGTATAGCATTGCCATAATTTTACATATGAAAATGATTCACCTAAGGTCACACATTTCAAATGGTCAAGTTTAAATGTCACAGTCTCACAGGGATTTATTCTATTTTTATTTGTAATTAAAAATTATTTATAATAATGATTCTATAAATTGTATTTCTTCTCTTATTTTTAATTTTGAGTTTGGGAGAATTTAATCGCTGTCATTTGGCAAATGGAAAAAATCCCTCTTAATATATGTCATTTTTTCAAGAAATAACAAATTATTCATTAGGAATACAAAAGGAAAAGTAAACTTATTATAAAACAGAAATAGAGAGGTTTATATTTTGTTTCTTGTTTTATTCTCTGTAGAACTTTAAGAAACATAAAATAAGTGTCAACAGGAATCCTGAATCTTGGAAAGAGATAATAAATTAGAATCGACTAGAGAGATAACCTCAAGAGAAAAGCATGCATGTTAATTTATCCATCTGTTCTATAATAAGAAAACAAATTTTGTTAAATTAGTAGTTACACTTTTCCACTGGAGTGGACAAAACTTTACAGAGTTCAAAACAATGTAGAAAAGGAAAATATCAGTGAAAAATGGCATATAAGAAAACATGCAGTATGTCAGTTAAACAGTACAGTTCTAAAATTATTTTACATTTCTTGTCTGCAGCAAATACATTATGCTTAGTCCTGCTTTGCCTTTTGTTTTATTCAGGTATTGTAGCCACCCAGTTATTTCCTATTCCCTTAAATTAGGAGCACACATGCAGGAGCCTCCATGACAGTTAAATGGATGAGTTACAATATCAGTAAGAAAAATATCTGGACATTATGATAAATGCTTTTATAATTCCTCAGCTAAAGGAAATAATTTACCCTCTGAACAATATCCTTATTACCCTGGGGTTGCTTGAATTTAGGTGGGAAGTAGAGTCAATTACCTTATTTTCCATAGATCTCTAGCCCACTGATTGACAGATGTAAATTTCTTTATAAATGTGAAACAATGAGAGACTGCTAAATGGTGTGCAATTGTTGCGACTTCATTTATAATGCAATGGGTTGGGCAGGTGAAAAGAAACTATACATCTACTGGAAATATTATTTGTGCTTATTATAGCTGTATAAAATATAAATTAAATAGGAATAAACTGAACATTTTCACTTTGGCAATGGAGAGAAACATTCCATTTCTATTTTTTCAAGGAAAATATTCAGTAATAATATTATACATTACTGTCTCATGTGGAGCACAAAATATATAAATAAGTTGAAGTAGAGTTTTTACACAGATGTTATCCTTTGTTCCATACAGGGGCCTGAAGAGTATATGCAAAGAAAACAGTTTGTTTTATTTTTTTACAACCACTCATTCTTTCTCTCTTAATGTCACCTTTATGCATTAGAAATCCTTGCAAATCCTTGTTATTTTATTTCTAAGTTTATCACCTGGGCCAGGATAATGATTACCACTCCGCAGGCAATACGTTGTTCATAAGATATCTTGGGAAAGAAGTTTATGGAGGAACAAATCTAAAATACTTCCATCTGCAGAGAACTTTCCTCTGACCATAGTTGGAATAAAATTCTCTTTTTAAAATGCTTATTTCTTTAACACCTTATGGGTCCTTTAAAATGCCCAAGATTCAAGATCAATATATTTTTAATACTAGTATACTATATTAAAAATCATGATACATTAAAAAAAGATACGTGTACACAAAATTTCCTTTCTAAAAGGTTTGACAAATCCTTTTTCCTTATTTGCTTTGTTTTTGGACTTATAATAATCTCTGCAAACAGGCATTTTATTTCTCTGTGCAGTCAGAAAATGTGTGATTGGTGGCGCTGTTTTTTCAGAGTTGTTCAGAAATATAAGGAAGTCATGATCATTTGCTTTCATTAAAAATAGTAGTAAATAGTCATAGTTTCTTCTAAAAAATGTTTTCTAGTGCAGGATATATTGATGTTCTTAAAATGAGTAACAGTGCTGCGGACACAAAGAAACCCTGGGGCTCCTGCAGCACCATCGCCGGGGCCCTTCTCCACCCCGCTCAACGTTCTGTAAAAATGTTCTATTTCTTACGGGCATGACATAAAAAGGTGGTACAAAATGAAAAGCCACCACAATAATTACACCATATAAAAATGAAATAAAATCCACAATGAAAAAGTACTGATTTTATAAATATTAAATTAGCCATAATGCAGTGATTTAAATTACATGATCATTTTTGGTACTAAAGCATTCAATTCCTCCTTTGACATTAAATTTTTATTTTTTACAAAACGTGTTTCATATAAATCTTTTTTATTCCAGTTTTTTGCTATTTTATGATTATGAATTTAGATAATAATAATTTTCCATAGATTTGTCCATTGTGGAGCTATTGAACTGGACTTCTGGTTATTTCCACAGTACAGATAATAAATAATAGCCATTTGGTAAATATTTTAAAAAGAAACCTGCCTTCAACTTTTACTTACTTTATATAGATGACTTTTAGAATATTTAAATTTACATTTGCACTATTTTTATTTCAATATGAAACAATATCATCTAGTTACAATACTGTACCTGATTCATAGATTTTTGCCAAAATTTTAATCTGCATGTGTTTACTTTGAGAATGCTGTGTATTATAAAGATGCACATATATTTATTATCTTGCTATTTTTATAGATATGTGACTGAAATATAATAATTTTGTCTATAATGGCTTTTTTATTTTAAAAAGGGAATTTTCACAAAAGGGAATTTTCACAAAAAAGGGAATTTTCTGATTTTTTAAAAATTTTATCAACTATGATAAAAGTATAGCATTTGATACGATCATATGATGCAGACTGCATATTGCTTAGAAGTCACAATTATCTAGCTGGATGATTTTCAGCAACTGATCTTGGTAATTCAGCCTTAATTTCCTTATATGTAAAATTAGCTATCTTGAATAGATTTCCTTTAGTTTTTAAGACTTAAAATTCAATTTAAATATTTAAGAGATGACTTAAAATATATGTTTGGTGTCTCTCCTGTATCTTTGGAGCATCCACATTCCATTCATCATCCATTTAACTAGTCATTCAACATTGAATCAATAAATATTATTGAGTGTATGCTTTACACTGGACTCTGTACAATACACCAGAAATTTAAAAATTAACCAATTTATGCTTTTAGGAAATTCAGTTCAATGAACAATTGCTTAATCACTGTTGTGTGGTAGGCACTGGGGAAGACATTAAAAATTAAATAATAGTTACAACAAACCCCTGATCTCTCCCAGTTAAAGAACCACATTACAATAGGAGAAGTACTGTATATTTACAATGCACTGTGAGAGCACAATAGGGAGCATAACTTTGTAAAGGTCCATCAGTTTTGAGAAAGTTGACATGTGAAATGACCATTAGATATACTTTAATTGGCACATTTATTATTGGCGGATGAGCATATTTTAATGATTGTATAAGTAGTGTTTAACTTTGTCCTTCAAAATTTTTCAACCACCACCTAATCAAACATTTATTGAACACTTCCCGTATGCAAAGCATAGACAGAATGAAATATGCCCATAAAAGTTCAATGACTCTACATAAAGGGTATAGACAGAATTCCTTTACAAATTTATGCTAGGCTTATGAAAAGGTATCCTACATCACTGATTATTGGAAAGATATAAATCAATACCTCAATGAGATAGCACCTCATAACTGTTAAAATAGCTACTATTGAGCCCTGCCCAGGTAGTTTAGTTAGTCAGAGCATCATCCCAATACACCAAGGTTGTAGTTGATCCTCGGTCAAAAAAAAATAACAAGTTTTGGAGAGTATGTGGATAAAAGGGAACCTTCATATACTGTTAGTGAGGAATATATATTGGTGAAGCTCCCATGGATAACCAACACTTACTGTTCTGGTTATTTATCCAAAGAATATGAAAAAAACTAATCTGAAAATACATATTCATCCATAAAAAGATAATAATAAAATATTGGGATTTGTAACAAAATAGATGGACCTTTAATATTTTCCTAAATGAAATAAATCAGATGGAAAAAGAAAAAAACTGTATGATTTCACTCTGTGAAATATAAAACACAAACAAAAAATATAAACAGACACACAGATACAGAAACAGACTAATGGTTGCAAGACGGGAGTCAAGTTGGGGGGCTGGGTGAAAAGGGCGAAGGGATTAAAAAGTACAAAACTGGTAGTTACCGAATAGTCACAGAGACATAAATTACAGTACACAGACTATAGTCAGTAATATAATAACTGTGTATGGTTCTAGGTGGGCACTTAAAATATAGCAGGAATGCTTTGTAAAGTATATGATTATCTAACCACTGTGCCAGGCACCTGAAACTAATACAGAATAATATAGAGTGTAAACTGTAATTGAAAAATAAAAAAATAATATATTTGAATTTTTGAAAAAATAACAAGTGAATTAACAAAACAAAACTCATAGATACAATAAATAGAATGTTTGTTATCAGAGGGCAAGGGGACAGGTGAAAATGAAATGCCTAAAGATCAAATATGTGATAATAGAAGGAAACTAGACTTTTGGTGGTGAGCACACAGTTGAGCATGCAAATGTAGAATTATAATGTTGTGTACCTGAAACTTACATAGGGTCATTAACCAATGCTCCTTGATTAAAAAAAAAAAAGAAGAAATTTAGAGTGGAACAAAATTACCCTCAGCTGAGACTATGGAGAAGATCTCCATAGAAGAGATGATATAAGAGTCTGGCTATGGAGAAACAGAATCCAATATGTTGAAAAAGAAAGATAATCTTGTATAACACCTTAGAATCACACATCTTCCTATTCCACTTTAGCTAAAGTATTTCTGTAGAGAGCAGTCAACACGCAATTTGAAATGTATGAAAAGGTGTGTGTGTGTGTGTGTGTGTGTGTGTGTGTGTGTGTGTGTGAAAGGTCTTTACAAATTAAAGACACTTTCATTGCAATGGGGAGCTAGTGAAAATTTTTCAGCTCTAGGTTTTTGGTGATCACATGTATCGTTCTAGAGCATAAATCCTAGAACATTCACTTTTCTCTTTTCCACACAGAGGCACTTGGGAATAAACTGACATTTCTTGTTTCTAAACTATTTCCCTTGGTTTCTCTTTGATCACTAGTACCAGTAGGAGTTCTGAGAGTAAATTAAGACAAAGTAAATGAAGGGCATTATCTCCTTTGTGTAATTTGTATTTCAATACTTTCCCATACTGAGTGATGCTAAATCTATGGATTTTCATTCAATAGAGTTTCTATCTGGTGCATTATTTCTTCATATTAGAATAGGTTTACCCAAATGTATCCAAATGAATAGAACTTAAACATTGTGATTGGATGAGGTTCACCCAAAAATAATTACATAGTTAATTGCACTTGTATGAATTTACACTTAGGGCTGAATTCTTCTTTCTTCATAGATACTACACAGGGGTGAGCAAAAGTAGGTTTACAGTTGTGAGTATACGGCACACAATTTATTCTTGTATTATTTATGTATTAATTATATTATTTATTATTGTTATTATTAACGTACCCCTGCCAGTCCCTGTATTTTACATCTTGATTTTCTTCTTTAGCCCTCTTATGTGTTAATCATTCATTAGAAAGAATGTGCTATTTGGTTTCTTTCAAATCATACTTGCACTGCATATTTGGGCTGTTTTCTTAATTTACAATGTATCTGTTTTTATCTCATTTCCTGGGTGATTATCTAGTATGTTCAAATTGGTTTTCTGCTCTTATGCATCAGTGTTTCATGTGATTTTTTCTCTAATTTTGGACTTACGGTTTTTAAAGATTTTATTTATTTGCTTTTAGAGAGAGGGGAAGGGAGGGAGAAAGAGAGGGAGAAAAACATCAACATGTGCTTGCCTTTCACATGTCCCCAACTGGGACCTGGACCCCATCCCAGGAATGTGCCCTAACTTGGAATTGAACCACTGACTTTTTGGTTCGCAGACCAGCACTCAATCCACTGAGCCACACCAACCAGGCCTGGACTTACATTGTTATTAATGTATTTCATTTTTGATATCAAGAATTTATATATATGACACTTGAGGAGAATATTAAAATATACTATAATAAATATAATATAATAAAGTGTTTATTTTTCAAGAGTTCAGCGCTTGCTTACTCTCTAACAGACTTCAAGTTAGTTTAAACACTATTTATTAAGGGGTCACCACGTTAAAAGGCTGCTAACATCTTAAAGAGAAACCAAGTAAAATTATTACATTTGTTTTCTGAATGCTTACACATACAGAAAACAAATCTTAATTTTGAATGTAGAAAGCAGACATATGCAATTATAAGCATACCTAGAGCAAAGAATATTAAGTAACAAATGAAAGGTAATGCTTTGAGATAGTTGTTATTAAAAGACATAAATCCCTTTATGTTTTACTGAAGTAGAGTGATAATAGTTTAAATATTTTTATAGAGCAGATAGGATAGCAGGAGGTTTCTAAAAGACAAGTTATCTCTTACTTCCCCTTCTGAACTATGTTTTAAAAGTCTGAGATTAAATTGAGCATACAGATAGCCCAGTGATTTCTAATCCAAAAAGATTGCATATTGGTATGCCCAAGGCATTATTTGTGTGACAAAAACTTTCTACCAAGTTTAACATTCTTGGAAGGATGATGAGGATGGAAATATATAATGTTGCAGTGCCCCTCAAAATAACAACACATGAAACGTTCACAAATTGCATAATTAAGTAGTCTATTCAATAACTTGATTTTTGTTTTTATTTCTTTGCGATGCCTAAAAATCAGAATGTGACTCTCATTGTGGAAATGTGCTAATAAGCATAATGTCTTTGTGGAACATCCAAAGGAAAAATTCTTTGTAAGGGAGATTTTTATTATCTTGTTAAAGACTATACCAGCATTGCATAAATGCTGAGTGTAATTCATGCAGGCATAAGCACTTGGGCTTGGTTTCCTGAAGAAGATCGTGTGTGTGTGTGTGTGTGAGATTTTAAAAAAAAGTGCTGGCACACTATATCCAGGTCACCATGTTTATCCGTATGTGACATCATGTGAAAAAGCAACAAATCAGTGGATCCCTCTGCTAATGCTGATTAAAAAAAAAATACCCAAGCTGCTCCTAAACAATAACTTCTGACAACTAAATCATGGCACATTTAAAGAATATGTGAAAATCAAAACTGAAATTAGGGCAGTAATAAACACTTTAGACAGACTTCCTGTGCCCAAGTCAAAAGGTGGTTCTAACACCAGCACTCCTGTGGGCCGATTATCCAAAGCCGTTTTGAAAGGCTGTTTTTCACCATGCTTCTTCAATTCCTCAGTCTGCGGTGATGACCAACATCAGATACTATTAGGAAGTCTTCAAGCGTGTAAAATAATATGATTTCACAATGATTACATATTCACTCTACAGCTGGCTGAGTTTTTACATCTCCATTTGTCATTGATGATTGTGTCCAATTAAATGATTAGCTTTTAAAAACTGCTGCACATTATGAGAGTGAACTTGTGTTCCATTGCACTGAGTGATGCAGAAACAAACTCATTACAGCATGTAATTCACCCATATTAAATAACAAACAGATGGCTGCTGTAAATGAGAGCTCCTTTTTCTCTTCAAAAGTGCCAGGAAAAAGGTGTTTTTATTTATCTTTGTTTCCAGCTTCTTTCTGTTTTCTTGACAAGTGGGCAGCTGGTTGCTGAGGTTTTCAATTGGTGCAGAAGAATGAAAAGCCTGTTTCCATTAATTTCCCCATAAAATAAGTCTTTGAATCATTTCTGTTATAAATGCAAGTGCAGTAGCAAGCTGCTGCTTGATTAATTCACTTATTATGAAGATTTCATCTTTTATAAGAGGGCCTGCAGGTAATTTATCTTGTTTAGTAAGATTAGAAAAATGTAATTATCTTGATACCTTTGGACCCCTCTCATTTTAATTGTGTTCCCATAAATTTCAAACATAAAGATGGGAATTTTTGTGCACAAATGTTCCAACATGTGGTCAAAAAATGTGCTGTAAGATCTGCATAAAAATGCATCAAATAAAATACATTAGGACTGTATTATTGCAGGAATGCAGAGAAATAAAGCTGGCAAATAATTGCGCCAGTGTGTACAAACGAATGTCCACATTTCTGTTCCCCTGGTCGCCTAACAGCTGGGGTGAGGCAAGGATTTTTAAGACTCATTTAAAAGACTTTTTTTTAAAATCAAGCATAAATGTTACTAGGGATATGAAAAAAAATCCACCTTATTTGCATTAATAAAATTAAAACTCTGTTTGTCTTTAAATGTTCCAGACTCAAATGAATTGACTTACTAGTGTGCATTTCAGGTACTGTTTCTGCCCCTTCCATCTCTTAGCATCCTTGGGATTTGGTTACGTCTCTGATTTTATGACGACAGTGTAATCTGGTGTGCTCTAAGAATGTGAAGAAAGAGAAGTATTCCAATCCTTTCTCACATGTTACTGTGGGTGTTCTGTCTTGCTGGAAACATTCTCTCAGACTTGGTAAAAATACCTCCCTTTCTCTGATCTTTCCTTCAGTTCTGCTGGACCTGATGTTTTAATACCTTTAATTGAATTTTATTAATATTCTTTAATGTGCTTTTTCTAGATTTCAAAGTATATGAAGATTATCTGCTTTATTACTTATTATTGCTACAAATATATATTTCTGTCAGCCTGGATTCATTGTTCTAGAAGAAGGATATCAGCAATATTATATTACATAAGATGTCTTTCAGAGACGTCTAGTCTTTTCCTATGGCTTTAAACAGAAGAGCATTTCAACCTTTGCGTTCTGCCGAATGGCACTAAACAGGTCAGGTGATTGTTTTGATAAGTTCTATAATGTTTGTGCTCAGTTCGGACATACAACATGATATGTTTGAGGTCCACTAAAGTTTGCTGTATAAGAAATAGTGCATGCAATTAAAATGATTCTTAGATGTCTATCATACTTTTCTACTTATAAAACATCTTTCCATACAGTCAATAAAATTGAACAGCCTATAAAAATAAAATAACATAATAGAAACACAAAAAATATTGGTCTAAAATGGTTGCTTGTTTGTATGTTCATCTTTAACCTTTGTGATCTACTGTCTTTATTTCATGGATAGAGCTGCTGTCTCTAAAAGTATCTGCCTCTAGGGCTTTGTGTAGAAAATTATAGATGGTTAATATTTGCTTATTATTCTCCGATAAATTTTATGAGTATATGTTAAAGCTGATTATGTAATAAGACTCAGTGTTAGAAACAAGGAAGAGCCTCAATTTATTTCAATTTATTAAGCAAGTAGCCTCTTCCGCCTTGTTCTCTGGGTCCCTGTTACCTTAGATGTGAATTCTGCAGCTGTCTTGTCCATCCAGCAGAGTGACTGTGAACATCACATAAAGCGCTCTGATGGATGAATTTGTATAATTATCTTTTACATCCTAGTTTCTCAAAACTCTCTACCAAATATTTAGCATTAAATAAACTATAATGTTGTTTATCATGGTTACGCTATTCATTATTATGCATAAACTGATAAGACAAAGCAACTGTGTAATTTTAAATGGTACAAATGTCAAGTTAATACACCTGCTGTAATTCAATTGCCTGTTATAATAATAATGGAAGGAATTGCAATCTTAATAAGTATTTAGTCCTATGTTTTGATAATTGATAGAGATGAAGTGGCATCTTACCGTTTTCCTCTAATTGTTCCTTTTAGTATTAGGGTATAGCCACATCTCCCTTCATCTGTCTATCTCCTTAAATTATTAACTAATATTGCTTAATACCCTCCTTATGGCTCCATTCAGACTTTTCTGTGAAGGCATCTGTAATATTTCTCAAAACTTTCAGAGCTCCTATTTCACTGAGATAGAAATATGTACAATAAGACTTCAAAAATTCTCTAATCTTAGAACAGGAAACTCTGAGAGAAAAGAAAATGCCAAAATGATTTGTTACCTAGGTGCAATTTTTTATAGAATGATGGCCTTGTTTAGCAAGATCTGGCACTGGGACTAGGTTATAAGAACTCCAAGTTAAAAGCTGCTAACATTCTTGAGGCTTGAACCCGGAACCATCACATTGTTACTTTTTCCTCCTTTCACTGGTGAAAGCAGGGGCAGCTCAGATTCAGATGGGACCATGGTACCAAAGAGCATGGGTGGGATGTGTAATTCATTGAGGCCTCCCAAATAAAATCTACCATGCAAGGCAGAGCAAAGAATACCACTAACAAGCTGTATTTACAGGAAGCATTCTATCTTTGTTGCGGTGGAGGAAAAACGAATGTCTAAATAAGAAGGACACATTTTCTCTATCTCCATTGGCTAGAGAAGAACAAAAGCTATAAGAGTACAAATAAAATTATCTATCATGAAAAAGTCTCAGCTAAGTTTGTATAAAGCCCTGGTCCACCTTATACCATTAACAAACAAAACAAAACTATACCATACCACGCCAAACCAAACCAAACACACACCACTGCAAATAGCTAAAAAAAAATCTGCAGTTTTAAATGGTGAATTAAAAAAAAGAGCTAATATATTTCTTATACAAAGATACTGCACTAAAAAAAAACAAAAAAAGGAAAGTTCTGGGATAAAAATATAATAATAATCATGAAGAAACTTCATGATCAGAAAGCAAAAAATTACAGTTAGTGAAATTAATGACCAAATTTGGATTAAAATATAAAACAAGCAAACAAATCCTCAAAAATGTAATCACTTCTTGTAGCAAGGCCACAAAGCAGAAATGCAAAAACTCAAAGAATTAACAGTGATTCAAAGGAAGAAAATGAAGAATGGAAATGCATATTAAAATTATTATTCTTTAAGTTTTTAGCATTTTTATTATTGAATTACAGTTGACATGAAATATTATATTAGTTTCAGATGTACAGCATAGTGGTAAGATGTTTATAAAACTTTTGATGTGATCCACGTGATAGGTGTTGCATCTACCTGACATCATGCATAGTTAGTAAAATATTATTGACTATATTCCCAAACTGTATTTTATAGCCCCATTACTATTTTGCAACTGCAATTTTTCACTTCTTAACACCTTTACTCCCCTCACTGGTATCTGACAAACATCAGTTTATTCTCTGTATCTATGAGTTTTTGGTGCTCATTGGGTGATTCTGTGATGTGGTCTGAAACCAGCCACCAGGAATATGGGTTCTGGGGCATTTTGGGAGAGGTTCAGGTGCAGGCCAAGGTCAGCAACTCCCCATGTCCACCTGGGACCACCTGGTAGGAGCTACAAAGTGATCATAAGTTTGTAGCTGCCTGTGCTGAGCTTGGAGGTTTTCTGGGAGTGGTTATGCTGTGAACCAAGGCTGGTTGTCTGTCACTGGTGCTGTGCTTGGAGCCACTTAGCAAGGGGTACAGGGCACACTGAGGCCAGTCGTTACTTTTTTAGGGTTTGTGGACCTTTGAGAGATCTGAGGAAGGTCTGAAGCGTAGGTCCAGGCCAGCCATTTGTATGGATTAGTGTGGGCAGGGTGGGCAATTTGGGTAGGCAGGGTTCTCAGAGAGTCACCAGGGTGGCGCCAGAGCAGTTAGCCAAGTAGATACAGACCTAGATTTACCATCTGCCGGTAAACTGCTGGGCCTGTGTCTGGGTGGGGCTCAGCAAAGGAATAATGGTGCCTGAGCATTCTCTTTGAGGTCAGACCATTCAGTTCCCCCCTATATGTCCTACTTCTTTAGGAGCTGCTGTCTTTTCCCTGGATTTTATGGTGAGTGTTTGTGAGAGAATGAGTCTGTGCCAGGCCCTTTAAGATGAATCTATGTCTGTAAGAGCTTTCTCCCTGCTGATATTCACAACCAAATGTTATGGGGACTCCTCCGCACTGGTGCTCTAGGCTGGAGAGCCTAGTGGGGGAGGGGCTGGACCCCTCAGTAGGGATCTCCGCAGTCAGGATATCCCTACTAATTCTCATCCACCTCACGTGGGTGTGGGACTGGCCCATTTTGTGTTTTTGCCCCACCTGCCAGTGTTGAGGTGGCTTCCTTATAGCCTTAGTTACAGAATTCTGTTCAACTAGCCTTCAGGTGGTTCTCAAGGCTTCTGTTCTTTAATTTAGTTGTAATTCTGATGCAGTCATGGGAGGGGGAAGCACAGCATTTACCTACTGCATCATCTTGATCAGAAATTTGTTTCTCAAATTATTATATCAAAGTATTAAAAGCATCCAGCCAAGAAATATTTTTTTAAAAAGTGAATATAAGGGAGACTAGAGATTGTGAGAATTGAGCAAGGGATTTAGGGAATAGATATAATAAAAGTGTGTAAACAGAAATAATAAAAACAGATTAGATGAAAAATGGTAGCACAAAGAAATAAACTTTCAGAAGATGCAGAAAAATTGAAATAAAAGAAAATTTAAAAAAGCAATTTAAAGGTATAATTAAAATTTTTCCCAAAAATTTTAAACAAAAAATGTATTCCAAAATATAAAAAGTTACATTTTTTAGGGTAATTTATATAAATATAGATTCAGATCCTTCTGAAATTCAAATGTGTAAAAATTGTATTTGGCGTTCAGGCAAAAATACTGCTACTCCTATGGGAAAAATTTTATCCTGTGCTCACACTAACAATTACAACATTTCCAAGGAAAGAAAATGTAGCCCTAATTGTGTTTATGTCACTCAAATTCAATAATAGTAAACAGTTTTCAACATGCAAGAATGTAAATAATAGTTTTGCTATTAGCCATTGTTGAGAAATCTACTCGAGAATAAACTTTGAACAATGGAAATGATTGTGAAAACTACAGCAGAAAAATCGACAGTAAGAACTGAGTTTAATGGTGTAACTAAGACTAAAACTGACATGTAATTTAAATTACAGAAAGTAATGTAAGTTTTGTACATCTTGACAACACAAAGTTATAAATATCTCTTCCCTAATCCCAAACCCTTATATATATCATTTTATTAAATATTTTTATGTAACATACTTGACTTTGACAACTATATTTTATTGCATTCCTGACTATATCAGTATCAAAACTCAGAATTATATATTTTATATATGAAGCATTTATGTTTATATTAATATGAAATACAATTTAATATAAATATAATAATAATCAAAGTCAACCAGGAAAAAAAATATAGGCAAAAGTGTACAATAAAGAAATAAACTAAAACTCATAGAGACAGATAACAGCATGGTGGTTACCAGGAGTAAGTGGGTGGGGGAATTAAGGGGTAAAGTGGGCCAAATATATGGTGATGGAAGATGATCTAACTTTGGGTGGGGGGCACACAGTGCAATGATAGATCATGTGTCATAGAAAAGTACATTTGAAACCTATATAATCTTACTAACCAATGTCACCCCAATAAATTTAACTTAAAAAATAGAAAAGGCTACCATTAAACAGAAAATACCACTAGCATACTTATTTATTTGTTGCAAAAGTACCAAGTGAAATCCCTGCTAAACGTTGTTAGACATTAAAGTTTTCCAAAACATGTCTTTATTCTAATAAAGGGATTGAGGGACAATGTATTTAAAAATGGCCTCATAAAATGCCATAGTCTCTAATGACATAAAATAGAATAAAACTGGGAAAGAAAAAAATAAAATATTCCATGCTTCCTCACACAAATCAAAAGGGGTAGTTTGGGAATGTTTAAAAAATGACAGCTATTTCCTAATTGTAAATAAGTGAATAAAGTAATATAACTGAAAGTGTTTGCCAAAATAACTAGGCTATTGAAAATGTGTGCAGAGCTCCTAGTAGGTTCTCAAAGATGGCTTGAAAAAATGCATGAATGAATGAATTTAGGCTTAAAGATTTAGTGATGTACTGTGTTTTGCTATATATACTGTGCACCTATGTTGTTGTGTGCATTATACATGGGATTATCATACCCATTAATATGCCCATTATCATAGTGTCATGATTATACTCATGTATATTGTACATCCTTATTTTTCCCTCAAAAATTTTGGCCAAAAAGTGTGCATTATGCATAGCAAAATACGGTAAATCTTCAGGTTGCTACTAGATCTCTTAGCTAGTAAAATAAATACAGACTACAGACTCAATCCATCTTTTCCTTATATCATCAAAACTACACATTGGACAGATTGAAAGCAAAAAGGTAAGAAAGCTGATCTTCAGAAGTCCTTGAAGAATAGTGTGTAACCAGGAACTCAGCCTAAACTGTGTCTCCCCCATTTATTACCAATATCACTGTTCAAGCTGGGAATCAGCACACCCTATAAACTAAAAGCTCCTTGTCCGTGCTTTGATTCTTAATAGCTATAATTGACATGTATGAACTCTTTCTATGTGACTTCTGGTAATTTAATTGGGTGCAAAGTTTTTAGACAACTAGGTAGATAGTTAAGGACACATATTTGAATGTTTTGCTTTTGTAGGCTCATTCTAGGTTTGTCATATTTGTACTTGCTTTGGGGTTGTCCCTATCCTTTGTGACAATTAATATGACATCCTAGGATATGGTTATAGTTTGTGTATTTCAGTGTTTCAGAAATCTCTATATTCTTAAAAATAAATATATTAAGTAGCTGCCAGTGGAAAGGAGGGAAGGGGAGAATGGTGGAAAATAAGATCAGTCCAAGAACATGTATGAATGACCCATGGACATGGACAATGGTGTGCAGATTGTGGGAGCTGGGGTAGGGTGGGTGGAGGAGGGAAAAGGCAGAAAAATTGGAACAACTGCAATAAAGTAAGCAAGAATAAAAAGAAAAATAAATAAATAAATAAATAAATAAATAAATAAAGTTTAAGCACATTTTCCTCTAAAAATTGAAATTTAACATTCCTTTTTTGTTTGTTTTTGTAATTAAATGAAAATTTGTTATAGGCAGTAGAATGACCTTCATTCTGTAATTACTACATAAATGTACACAGATGAATGCTAACATTGGATTAGTCACTGGAAATTTTATCACACCCTCTGACCCTGTTTTTAAATGTTGTCTTCTGAAAATGAGTAAGATTAAGGAATTGGAAGTTCTGTTATAGTAATATGTCAAATATGTAATTATTTTCTACAAACATAGCAAATACTTATTTTATAATCAATTGTAGTATTGCCAGATTCCTTTATTTTACAGTAATTTTGCAAGGAAAATAAGTGTGCAATGTTATCACTTGAGTAAGAGAAAATATATGCACAAATATTTTTTAAAATATTTTTATTTAATTTTAGAGAGAGGGGAAGGAAGAGAGAAAGAGAGGGAGAGAACTACTGATGTGAGGGAGCAGCATTGATCCATTGCCTGTCACAGGAGCCTGGACTGGGGATCCGACCCATAACCCAGGCATGTGCCCTGGCAGGGAATCAAGCCAGTGACCTTTGGCTTTGAGCCACATGGGTCAGGGCCACACAATATATTTATGTAACCATCTTCTCTCTCTCTTTCTCTATCAAAACTAACATCTGGATATTTACAACTATTTCACTTTGAAAAGACAAATATTTTGGCACCTCTATTGAAAATGCATACATTAGCTAAACTGGACGACCTTTTACCTATCACCACCAGAGGGACCTTGACTTTTCATCTCAGTCATTTTTTCCCGTACAAACTGCTATATTTTGTTCATAACACATCATTATTAATAACAGGCTTTACCAGTTATACTGTTTTGGATCTTTCTGATTCTTAAAACAAAAAACTAATGTTTTAATACATCGTGCTTGATAGTCTTAATGCTGTTTATGCCTCATCTGGCTACCAGATGCACAACTAACTGCACCTCCCATCAAAGAGGTTGTTTGGGTTTTGATATGTGGGCTATTAGGTTTGTTCATGGAACTACACAGCATGGCTCACCCTTCATAATAACTATGCTTCATGACATTTGAAATTCATAGTCGTGCCTTAGGTATCCCATTTGGTCATGTCCACAACTCTGTGAAGAGACAAAACTGGTATCACCTTCCCCACATTTTTTTCAGATATTGAAGGTAAGATCCAGAGTGATGAAGTGACTTAAGAAAGAGAAAACACTTACACAGTTAGGCTGAGATTAAGAACTCACCATTTCATGAGTCTTAGTCTAATGCTCTTTCCACTAAAATTATTCTTGAGAAAGCTTTGTAGCTACCCTCCCTCATTTTGTAGTCAACTCAGCTTCAAGGCTCTCATAAACTATAAAAACCCATTGCTTACCTTATACTTGATCCCACCTATGGACACATTAATTCAATCCAGGTGTATAAGTAAAGAACCTAACACTAAATGAATAAATAAATGACTAAATAAATAATTACATATATAAATACACATTGTGAATATAACACGATGTATATTTTCCTAATATTTAAAGTTCATCATGCAGTTATCATGTACCTAGCACTGTACAATGTGTTAAAAATATGTCATTTATTCTCTACAAAGTTGATTATGTATTATTATTCTCAATTTACAGATGATAAAGTGAAGTTCAAAGAATTCAACTAAATTTTCCAAGGGCACACAATTAATAGGTAGTGAAGTCACTATTTGAATCCACTTCTAATGACTTATTCAGCTTCCTGTTTTTACTACAGTTGTATTTATCTACATAATTAGAACTTATAAGTGCAAGGCACTATTCTAAATCATTTCCAACTATTAACTAATTTAATCACTGTGATATGCTTGTGTAATACCCAACAGCTGGCAATTTTTGTTTCATGTGCTTCATAAGATGTATGACATATGGAATCCATTCCAGTTCCTTCAAATTATTCATAGATCTGATGCTTTTTTCCCTCTCAAATACATATAAAATTCAATTTTTAGAGACTACAGCAGCTTTTTACGATATGTTTTTAAATGGACTTCTCTTTAGAATACTTTATTTTTTAAATTTTAACATAATATAAATATATAGCATAACTGTCTCCACTAGTCCACTCACATTTCTTTGCAATTCTAGTAAAGCTTTTCACATGGCATCTAAATTCATAGAATAAAACTGGATATCCCATAAAATTCTAACACAAATGATTTTTGTTGATGACTTTGAGATAACTATAGCAGATAAAAAGAATCCCCATGTTATTCTATAAACAGTAAAATACACTATAGCAGGGAAAATGTGCCCATTTTACACTATAAAGAGCAGACTTTGATAACTATAGCAGGCAAAATAGTGCCCAGGCTATAGGAGGACATGAAGAAAGCTAATATTTGTAGATCTCATTTGAGGTATTAATATTTAATTTGTTCTTATCCATTGCAATAATTGATACAATTGCTTAATTGTTAAAATTTAAGTTGTTCCATATAAATAGTAATATAAGCTTTGTCTACACATAACATATGTACACATGTATTATAACAGCTTGCTGGCATTTTGATACGAGTTGCTTTAAGCCTATAGACCAATTGAGATTTCCAAACCATGCACAGTGTCTCTCCATTTTTTAGATGTTCTTTAATTCTTATTGTCAGCACTTTGTAATATTTAACATAAAATATTGTACTTATTCTACTAAATATTTAAATATTTAATTTTATTTAAAGTGAATCTAAATAATATTTTGCTTTTATTTTCATGCTGTTAGTATATAGACATGGGATTTATATTTTTGTCTGATAATCTCATATCCTGCAACTTCACCAAACTCCCTTATTAGCTATAGGATATTTTGGGTGATTTCTTGGAATTTTCTATGTAGACACTCAGATAGGGTTAGCTTTATTTACTCCTTTCTGATATGGGTAAGTTTTATTTCTTTTTCTTGCCTTATTGGAGTGACTGAAACCCCATAGGAAGTTGAGCAAGAGTGGTGAGAACAGATGTATTGGCTTTGTCCCTAATCTGAGGGGCGCATGATTGAGGCTTTTACCATTAAGTATGATTTGAGCTGTAGGTTTTTATTAGATGAATTTTTTATCAAGTTGAGATCATTCCCTTTATTCTCAACTTTCTGAGAATTTTTTTTTATCACAAGTACATATTCCCAAAGGTTAAGAAAGGGAGAGAGGAGAAGGGCAAATATCAGGGTGGTCATAAGGGAAAAAGGAGGAATTCTTGTGGTGATGGCAGTGTTTAGTTTCTTGAATATTGTGGGGAATACAAGAACCTAAAAAGGCATAAAACTTTATGGAGCTTAATACACACATAAACATAACTGAGTCCTAGTAAAAAACTGTGCAAACCTAAAAAGGATGAGTGGATTGTATTACTGTTGATACCCTAGTTGTGGCGTTACAGCACAACTTTGTAAAATGTTACCACTCGGGGGAAATGGGCAGCGGGCACACTAATATTTCCTACAATGGCAGGTGATTCTATAATTATATCAATATACTTTCAATTAAAAACTGAAGTCATTAACTATTGTTTGATAGAAGTTTGTTATTTGCAAAAGGATTACCAAGGAAATAGAACACAGATGTGGGCATGTTATGTTTTATTTATATTTGGTTGCTTCATTAATTAAAAGGTAAAATTTCATGAACATACAGATTCAAGTTATCTTAATATAAAGTAACTTCAGCAATTCAAATTGTATATCTATCCCTAAAGTTTAATATATTTAACCATTAAACATGGTTATTTATTGTCACAATTCAGCCATACCTGACAACTTACATAAAATGCAGTTATAGATGGTTGAACTAGCTAAAGAATAAACTCATTAGTAGCTACAGTACAGAATATAGACAGTTATTTTGTGATTATATGCCATTTATATTTCTCCTTGAGACTGGTTACTAGGACCATTGCAATATAGTATGAGAATCGAGAAATTTTATCCTAATACATATATACACCTTTTGGTAGTTGAATTTCAAAACACACATCAACTATTTATAAAACCAATTACAATGAAATAAAATGAACCTCAATCTAAATACCTCCACCTCTTTCTGGGAAAAATCAAACACAGTTTTAATCTTCCCATAAGGGTGTCTCACAGCAAGAGAACACTATTCTTAGACACATTTCCCAATCAGGCACTCACTGATGACCAATGCTGAGAGGCAACACTGGATTGGTTCTGGAAAAGAGGAACTAGACTTGATTTACAAGCTCTGTCTAGTTAATTTGAAGAAATTAAATTACACAGCTCCCTCTACTGCCTCTAATTAACTGGTAGTTTACTATAACTTTGATTTGATTTACATGTTATAATTCACATTTCTGCAAAAACCTATAGCCTGATATGGGATACGTTTATATGTGCAAATCAGATGAAATCTAGAATTTGTTGAATAATGGCCTCCAAGTTGCAACACCAATCTTTGTGATGTGAGGTGTATGAAAATAAATAATTTCTATTGGGAATAATAGAGACTAAAACAGTAGTTCTTACTGATATGTGCTTTCTTTTTCACAGATAGATAGTAAAACAAAGGGCTGAAAACCCTCTCTGGTAATATTAAGTAAAACCAGACTTATGTCAATAATATTACTTGAGAATGACAAAGAATTTAGGAATGCCAATATGAAGGTCCCTATTAATATAGTACCTATGTAAATGAATTGGAAAGAAGAAAGGAAAGACTTTGGCCTTAGAAAAAGTCACACATGCAATTACAT
This sequence comes from Anoura caudifer, assembly GCA_004027475.1. Lineage (NCBI taxonomy): Eukaryota > Metazoa > Chordata > Mammalia > Chiroptera > Phyllostomidae > Anoura > Anoura caudifer. The sequence goes on from PVKU01001453.1 coordinate 45,162, forward strand.
GCATTTGCCAAAACATTTTGGAAGTTGAAAATAATTGAGAATGATGACTGAAAAAAGAATAAAGGAAATTCCTACTTTCCAATGGATGCTTCAAGCACTTGAAGTCATTGCAATATTACTAAGTTAATATTGTGTTGGCCAACATATTTGTTTATTTTTTTCTGTAAGATGACTCTAGTAGTGCTTAGTTATCTTTAACTTCATTTGAGAAGTTTACTTTAGATTGTATTGTGACAGCTGTCATATCAGTGTGCATTTAAAAACCCATCAAAAGTGATGAGTTTTTGTGCAGCCATTTTAACATTGAAAATGGAAGAAAATATGCAACATTTTTAGCATATTATGCTTTACTATTTCAAGAAAGGTAAAATGCAACTAAAATGCAAAAAAGAAGGATTTGTTCAGTGTATGGAGAGGTGCTGTGACTAATCAAATGTGTCAAAAGTGGTTTGCAAAGTTTCTTGGTACTATTGACATTTTGGATAAATGATTCTTTTCTGTAGGTCTGTCTTATCTATTGGAAGATTTTTAGCACCACCCTAGCATCTACCCACAGAAGAGATAGCTGACATATTCAAAATTTTCAAATCAATAAAGTTATTGGTGAAAATGAAAAATACGTCATTTAATTTACAGAAAAAAACTAAATGGACTTTTTGCCCAAGCCCATACTTATGAATACTTTTATATGAAAAAGAGAAGAAAATGTATGACGTATGAAATGTAAGCCATTTAACATGTATAGCATTTGACCTGGCAAGCATTCTCAGATATCTAATATATAAGTATATCGAGTAAACACTAAGACAATTAGATTTAATTTACACTTACATAAGACTCATGATGTGTAGAAGATGTCAACAAAATAAAAGGTCTTGAAATAAACAGTAAATGGTAGTCTTTGGCATAAATTAAATTTAACCTTGCATTATTTACATGCATTAGTTATATGGCTATCATGAGTTGTTGCTATTAATAATATGAGAAAATTTTACAAAACAACCCCCAGATCTAGAAGTGCTATTTCAATTTTGAAAGGATTAATACTGTCAAAGGTTTTTGTTTTAAGAAACTGATTTTTTAAATCAAACAAGCAGTAGGTAAAACATGTAAACAAAAATGTAATAAAAATTGAGCAAAAATAAAAAGCAAAAATATTTGCATGATTCTAAAGGAAACATGTACTAATATTTCTTGATTGTTGTATATTCTAGCATTGGCCATTGGAGATCAGATGATCACCTACACTGTTGATAATTCTGAACAAATTGAGCAATATATTATAATCAGTTTTATTTATAGTAGCCCAGCATTAAAAAATTAAGAATATGTACACATTTAACATTTTTTATGAATATACATATTATTTTAAAGGAATGTAAAAAACATGATAAAATATCACAATTATAATGTTTAAATACTTTGTAATTTACCCAATAATAACGAATCTTAAGACCTAACTATAATACATGAACATAATAGGTAAAACTTATGCTTCATTTCTCTGTAAATATTCCTTCAGATAATGTTATCAACAATTCCCACTGCTACTGCTTCAGCAGAAGAAAATCTCTACAGATTGAACAAATCAGATCAGTTTATCAAATTTGACATGTCTGTCAATAGAATACAAATTATGTGAAAATTTTGATTAAAATAACATAATTAATGATTTTGCTGAAAAGCAAAGCAAAACTTATGAAATAAATGTATAATAATAGAAGAATTATGTGTCTTTATTTGATTACTCATCTAAATATTGTGAACCCAGCCAACAAGTAAACATCCACACATGGATAGTAATAATTAAATCAAATTCCCTTTGATATTCTGCCAACTTTCAGTTACGTTAAAAAAACTCAGCTTTACACATATAGGCACACATAGAGTCATAATGAAGTTATATTTATCAAGCTAGGAGGTTAAAAATATTATCAGCTTGATTTTAACTAATAAATATTCAATTTTATCATGCCTTGTCCTCCAAATTTACTGTTGCTACAGACCCTATAAGTGAAAGAACAGTCCTAAATCAGAAAGTTGTAAAGTCAGAGAGGCAATGAAATGAGCACATCAAGCGGGCCCTGTAAGCCACTAGTAAGATTTGACTTATACTGAGAATTAGCTGTGAAGCTTTTAAAGGGTTTTGAGGAGAAGAGCCACATCATCTGACTTCTAATTTTAAAGGATCACTCTTACTGTTTAGTGAATAGAGAATCTGTTGATTCAGATTTTGAATTTAGTGTTTGGTTTATTTCTTCATTATTCTGACCAACTTATTTGTTATTTTTTTTTAATTTTTAGAAATATTTTGAAAGCTAAAATATATGACAAGCAAAGTACTTCATCTCATCTCAGAGGAAAATGTAGATAATAACAAGTTAGTGTTACTCACTAATAACATATATTAGAACTTGGTGTTGAATAAAAATATTTTAAAAAATTCTAACTGGAATGTTTGCCCCTATGTGACAGAAAGTGCGGAATTAAGCAGACCACAGTATAGTATATTTATGCAAATGTGAGCTAAAGAAGCCAGCTTTCTATCTTTCTGCTGCACCATTTTTCCACCATTTTTAATGTTACAGCTTGTTTTTGTGATTAGAGTGTGTCTGCTCCATTAATGTGAGGAGGGACACAGGGAATCTGTATTTTTATAGTTGCCACAATGGCAGAGGTAGACAATAAATGGGACATGTAAGAAAACAACTATATCCAGCTGGTATTTTTTAGGATAAAAAAAAAAAAGTGTGCGGTGTAGTATATGTGTGTGTGACAGAGAGAAAGAGACAGAGAGAGCAAGAATATATGAATATATGAAGGAAAAAGCCAAGCTCCTACTCAGCCTCCTACTCAATTTATGCTGAGAAGGAGAGAGAGTCTATTTTCCCAAAGGGAAATAACAAAAGATTGTATTCTGTTTTTATTTTGTTTCGTTTTGTTTTGTTTTAATTGTGGATGCAAGATGTAGTGACTCCATGATGCAAGCTACCTTCTCTACTCATTTTTTTTTCTGGTAAAATCTCCCACCTACAATTTGTAGGATGAGATCCATTGAACCAGCCCTTCCCTTTGGGCTGCAACTCCTGAGTACGTTTCACAGGGATGGGTGGTGGTTAGACCTGACACATCTGTTGAGTAAGACATAGACAGGATGTTCTTAGGAAATAATATTCAAATTATAAGATTTCTATTATTCCTCTTTCCCAGCCTTAATTTTTAAGAATGCTTGGATAGTGTGAGCTGTGCCATTATCCAGCATCCCAATTTTTCTTTCTTTTTTTTTGAGTAAGTTGTTATAGCTTGTTCTTATAACTAAGAACTCTTAATGAGTATTGATTAGTGGAACTAGACTATTTGCAAGTGGATACTGATACCAACTTGGAAGACTCCTTTAACTTTTGTTCATGTCTAAGCAACCCAGACTTCTAGTGTTTGTGATACTGAGTTTGTGAGTATCTTGTTCAAATCCATTTTTTTTTTTTTTTCTTGAGGAAGGAGAGAGAATCATGTCTTCCATAGGAAAGGGCTAAGATACCATAATTAAAACATATGGAAGTAATTTGTATTTGAGAAGTGCTTCAAAGTTGAAAAGGAGGAAATAGGTCTGGCCTGAAAGTCATGGACTTGGGGTAAATGTTTTCTTTATTGATACAGGGAAATATCTTGGTTAATCGAAAATTTAATCCTGTGTTTCATATGGTGAATCTCTTCATACATCATAAAACCCTTCTGTTTTTTTGACTATTCAGAAACATCTTCATATCTATCCAGAGCACTAATTCACCACATCAGTCCTGTGTAGGCCTAGTTGAACTTTCAGAGGAAGGAGAGACTAGACTTGTACGTCCCATTTCCATGTTTTGACTCAGGAGGAGAAAACACTAAAGGAGCAAAGCTTCTCTCATTATTATTCTCCTGTGATTATAAAGTTAAAATAATGTACTAATTAATATCACTGACAATTACATTAAAGAGAAGCCCATGCCTCAGAATTCACCAGATAAGGCAGTAATTTTCAGTAAGATTAAACTACTTGCCACAAGGGTTACCTTTGACAAAATAAGTACAATGATTAAAAAAATAATAATAAAATTTTAAGAAAGAATAATTAAAACATCATAACAAAAACTATAAATATTAGCTAAACATAAGAAACCAGATGTGTATCTGATAGACTATCCATGGCTTCTCTGAATAGAACTTCTATAAAAGCAAAATATTATTATTCGTTCACCAAACAAATCTTTATAGTACAAAGAAGAAAGATGAGAGGTACAATTTGCGAGATAGCATTAGATCCTTAACCTGATTTCTCCAATAAATTTATTTATACATTTCCATAACCAGAAGGGCATGTAACCTGGTCATAAACAAATACTGTTTATTTTAACTAAAAAGTATTTAATTTAATTATCACCGTAACACTGGTAGTTTATTGGTGTGAGCTGCTATAGAATTCCATGATTATTTTTGGTGTATATGGTCTGCAGCGCTCATTTACTTTTAGTATTTGTATTTTGAATCACTATTTGTATTTAATTAGCCTACCTTGTGGTTTGTCAATGTATTAACAATTTTAGCGACCAATTTCTGACTGTTTTTTTTAAGTCTTTTATCTATGGTATTGATTTTCAACCTTTCTTTTATTTCCTTTGTTCTACTTACATTTTCTTCAATGTTTTTTTCCTTCTTGAATTTCATAAATTAAATGCTTAAGTAGTTGATTTTCAATCTTTTCTTTTTTTTTCTCACCATACAGGATATAGATTTAGGGATCTAGATGCTCTTCACATATTTTGTTATATAATGTTGTTGTAATCATCCAGTCAGAAAAATGTCCTTCTTAACCCAGGGATTATTTAAAAGTATGTTAAATTCTAATGTGGTTGTTTTTAAAAATGTTTTTACTACAGATTTATAATTTCATTATGAACAAGGGACATTTTCTGTTTTATTTCTTATAATTTTTAAAACATGTTTATGGAGCAGCATTTGGTATATTTTCCATTAAGCTTAAAAAAATGTGTGTTCAATCATTGTTGAGTACAGCAAGCTAAAACATCAGTTAGTTTTAGTTTTTTATAGTATTTCCAAATATTCTATATCCTTTGTTTTTATTAATTATTTAAATATGAAAAGAATATTAAAATATTCAATTTCACCTATGGTTTCACCTATTTTTATTTCATTTATGTTAATTTTTGTTCATGTATTTTGAATACGTGTTACCTACAAATTTAGGATTGTTATATCTCCTTGTTAAATTAAATCTTTCATAAAGTATCCCTCTGTTTCTAGTAATATTTTTTGTCTTAAACATTGATTAATATAAATATAATTCTATGAGCTTTCTTATGTTTAGGTTTTGCTTAGTGTATCTTGGTCCTGACCTTTTCCTATTAATCTTATTCTTTACATTTAAAATGCTTTGGGAGATCTTCCTAGATGTTATTTCAATAATTGTTACTAATTTAATATTAAATGATTTGTATCTTTTAAATTTATCCAGATTTGTTTAATATCCCAGCCTATAGTCAATCATGTGTATTTAAAAATAAGGATTATTGCCCTGGTCTGGTGGGTCTGTTGGTTGGAGCGTGACCCAGGGCACCAAAATGTTATGGATTCCCTCCCGGGTCGGTGAACATACCTAAATTTTGGTTTTGCTCCCTAGTCAAGGTGCATGTGGAAGGGAACTGATTCATGTTTCTCTCTCACACAGATGTTTCTTCCCCTAAAAAAAAAAAAGTCAATAAACATAATGAGTGAAGATTAAAAATAAATAAAAATAAGGATTATCCTGAAATGAGTGACTATATTGACCTATACACATCAATTAGATCAATGTGGTTGACAGTATTTATCACTCATTAGTGTGTTCAGTGACTTTTTCTATTCTTTCATTTATTGACAGAGGGGTTTATAATCTCTAAAATTATGGTATTGTTTTCCTTTAATTCTGTTGATTTTTTCACATATATTGAGGTTCTGTAATTAGTCACATGTGCATATATAATTGCAATGCCTTCCTTATAAATTGACTTATTTTTCATCATGTAGTGTCCTTTTACTCTGTTAATATTTGCCTTGACATATATGTTGGCTTTCACTAACATAGAACACCAGGCTTCTTATGTTTACTGTAAACATAGTGTACCATTTTTCACGAATTTTTCAAATTATTTGTAGCTTTATATTTAACATGTGTCTCATACAAAGTATATAATTAGTATTTTTAACCATTTTGTAAGCCTCTGCCTTTTAATTAGATTGTTTTGTCTATAGTCACTTAATGTAATGGTAAAATATAGGTTCATTTTATATATTTTTACTTCTCTATTTTTATCCCTTCATAAGATATCTTAAATTATTATATGATTTGTAATAATAATTTAATTTTCATATTGTTTTTAATAACATACTTTATATTGTTTTGCTAAGTTTGCTCTAAAGATTTAAATATTTATTCATTAATCATTTAGTTACTTGGATTTTATATTATAATAATTCACATAAATGCAGTAACTTTGCATTCATATGTGTTTATATACTCTCCTCATCATCCTCTATGCTATAACTTTTATATATACTTAATTATAAAACACACAGGTAAATTACATTTTTTCCTTGGAACTTCCATATGCATTTTTAAAATATTAAAAAGAAAGTAGCCATTTATATTTACCTTCATATTTACCATTACTAATTTTTTTTGTTAACTCTTAAAAATCCAGGCTTTCATTTGGTAATATTTCCCTTCAGGATAAAAAAATATGCTTTAGCTTTTCGTGTGTGTGTGTGTACACATGTGTCTATATATACACATATATGTCTATATATACACATATATATACTATGCATATTGCATATATAATTGCATTGAGTGTTCACTACCCACAGTCAAATCTTTCATCACCATATATTTGACCCCCTTTCCATTACAACTCTCCAACCCCCTTCCCTCCAGTAACCACCATACTGTTTTCTGTGTCTATGAGTTTTTGTTTTGTTTGTTTATTTGTTGTTTCTGTTTTATATCCCAATATGACTGAAATCATATGGTTCTTAATTTTTTTGGTCTGACATTTCACTTTACTCTCAAGATCCATTCATGTTGTGGCAAATGGCAGTATTTCATCTTTCCTTATAACTGAGTAGTACTCCATTGTACATATGTACCACCTCTGTGTCCAATCATCTAGCAAAGGACACTTTGGTTGTTTCCATGTCTTGGCCACCATGAATAATGCTGCAATGAATATAGGGGAGCATATATCCTTGCAGATAAATGTTTTCAAATTTTTCTGGTAGGTACCCAGAAGCGGGGTTGCTGGGTCATATGGTGACTTTACTCTTAATATTTTGAGGAACCGCCATACTATTTTGCATAGTGACTGTACCAGTTTATATTTCCACCAGCAGTGAATAAGAGTTTCTTTTTCTCCACAACCTCTGCAACGCTTTTTATTCCTTGCCCTGTTGATAATAGCCTTTCTAGCAGTTGTGAGGTGGTATCTCATTGTAGTTTTGATTTGCATTTCCCTAATAGTGAAGTTGAGCATCGTTTCCTATATCTGTTATAGCAACAGTCTGCTAGTAATAAATTACATTTTTCTTTCCTGAGTCTTTTTTAAAGCTGAATATAGAATTCTAGGTAACATTTATTGTACAGCAAGTTATAGATTTTCTTTCATTCTCATTTAGCCTCCATATAGCTTCCTCTGGGATGTTCATATTTGAATCATATATTTCTATGAATGATGTGTCATTTTGATTGTGTGTTTTCAAACATTTTATCTTTGATTTTTTTTCAGTCATTCAATCTTATCTGCTTAGGTATGGTTTTATTCACATTTCTCCTGATTCATCATTCTATATGATTCTAATAGATATCATTCTTATTGTCTTCTGACTTGCCCTATTTTTTATGACAATTCAGCAATCATTATTTTTGTTGTCCCCTGCTATGTATCTTTTTCCTCAGTCTGCTTTTAAATATTCTTATTTACTTGAATTTTCTGAAATTTGACTGAAATATGATGGAATGTGATTTTCACATTCATCTTTTCTAATTAAGTTTTTGTTGCTGTTGTGTTGCTGGAGAAAATAGGCTTTTGTAAAATCACAAGAAAAAAAATCAGAGACTCACACATAGAAAGATTTAAGGTATAATGGCAACATTTAACAGAAGAGTGCGCAGGACATAGATGCTCCAGATGAGGCTGCTTCACTGCCTCATCCACAACAAGGTGGCTCAGCCCCATCTGGCTGTGGAAAAACTCCAGTGACTGAGCCTCAGGCCTGCACTTGTCCCCACCAAGCCCAGTAGGAGGGTCAGGGCCCAGAGATGCTGTACCATTGCCCTGGCATCTGCATATGAAGCTTCAGTAGCCTAGCTTAGTCTCTGTTCCCTTCCACCCACTTTCAGTGCTGCACTTCAGCCCCACACTCAATCCTGTGCAGCTGCTATAGAAAGAGTACATGTGACCTACCTGTGGCCTTTGTTGAGCTTTGATTATAGTTCCTTGGGCTTGGGAGAATGCAGGCTTTCTTTCAAAGTATCCAATCTCTTGGATCTTCCTCTGGGCTATGCAGGTGCCTCCTTTTACGGAATCCCTTTCCTGGATCTTTTGGATTTGTATGCCCTTATCCTATCCTATTCTCTTCCCAGAGTTCCCCAGGCTAGACTCTTCACATTTACCAGTACCATTTTGGCTCCTACTGTGCATGTCTCATAGTTTTTGCTTTGTTGTCTGACTAGTTCTGTATATGCCCCAGCAGAAGAGTTTCCCCCTCTGTTTATCCTCCCCTATCCCAATACAGAAAAATGGGCAGTTGTTTCCTGGGGCATTTGGTAAAAAGGTTTTCTTGCCTGCTCAGGAAGTCATGTCCCTTTGGGAGAGAATGCAGTTGTCCCCAGATGTCCATGAAGCTACCCCTTTCTAGGTAATCCTGTTTAATGTCTGATTTCATTTGCTACCTTCCTTTATTAATAACTAACTGCCTACTGTAACAGTTGCTGTTACTGCTATTGGTTTTATTGTTGTTTCAGCTTCCTGGAAATATTGATGTTTTAAATCAAATTTTGAACATACCTAGGTTGCAGGTTTGATCTCTGGTCCAGGTGCATACCAGAGGCAACCAATCAATGTTTTCCTCTCACACAAATCTCTCTCTCTCTGTCTCTCTCCCCCCCCCTCTAAAAAAATCAGTAAACATATCCTTGGATGAGGATTAAAAAAATGGGAACAAAGAGTCCATTTTTTCCTCAAATATTTTTCTTACTCCTGTATGTGCCACTTCTCTGAGAATCCAATTGCTATTGATACTATTTTACATTTGGTGATGTTCTCCTTTGCTTTCATTTGCATTAACTTCTACTGAGCTACCTTCAAATTCTATGATCCTTTCCTTCTCAGCACAATGTGTTATCAATTTACTCCAATAACTTATAATTTCAGAAATTGTACTTTACTCATTTTTTTCCTCCTTCACTTTCTATTTCTTACTAAAAGTGACCATATATTTACCCTTTAAGTGTGTAATTATTTTCTCTGGTTGATGTGGCTCAGTGGACTGAGTGCTGGACTGCAAAGCAATGAGTCACTGGTTCAATTCCCAGTCAGGGAACATGCCTGGGTTGTGGGTGGGGTCACTGGAGGTGGGTGTGCGAGAGGCAACCGCACATTGATGTTTCCCTCCCTTTCTTTCTCCCTCTCTTCCCCTCTCTCTAAAAATAAATGAAATCTTTAAAAAATATATGTAATTATTTAACCTTATTATAGCCGTTTGGAAATAATTGGGCGACTGCTATAGGCCGAATGCATTCTGACCCTACTAAATTCATGGTGAATCTTCAGTATGGCGCTATTTGGAGATAGAGCCTCTACAAATAATTAAATTAAAGAAGTCATAAGGGTGGGGTCCTAATTTAATAGGATTAGTGTTCTTATAAGAAGAGATACCACAAAGCATTCATTTTCTTTCTTTCTTTTGTGTGCTTGCTCTCTCCTCCTATTGTGCTGAGATAACACCACCAAAAAGGTGGCCATCTATTCTCCAGCAAGAGAAACTTCACCAGAAACAAAATTGGCCAGAAGCTTGATCTTGTTATTCTAGCTTCCAGAACTATGAGAAAATAAGTATCAGCTGTTTAAACCATCTTGTCTGTGGTATTTTTTATGGCAGCTTGAGCAGACTAATACAATATTTCAATAATTATCTCAAAACTAATTTATTTGTATGCCTGCTTATATTGAATATGATTTGTTTAATTAATGAGTTATAGTTCTCTTCTTCCTTCATATCTTGTAATTATTAGTACATATATTCAGAACACAGTGGAGAATATTTTATCTTAGTTTTCCTTCATGGATTCTGAACCATTTCCTCTGTCTCAGATTAGGTTAAGAAACTGATCATTAAGAATCTCAAGGTCTTAAGTTCAATATGAGTTGGAGCTGAGCTATGGTTTTAATTAGGTTGAGTAGGAACTTGATGACTACAATCTCAATCTACTTTATTGCTGCTGCTACTGCTACTTTTTTTATTATGTTAGTATTTGACCTGGGCTTAAATTCAGATGTTTTTAATTTACTGGTTCTCATTTATATGAAATTTCATCAGGGACCCAGATTCTAAACATTTTCAGAATATGTGTGACTATGCTTACCCCCCCCCTCCTTTTTAGCTTCTTTCTTGTCAAAAATCAGGGGCATGGTACATAAAGGACAACTGTGAGTCAAGCAAATTGTTTTGGATTTGGAGATTAACCTATTACATTCATTTGGTAAACCTACACTGTCATTAAGTTTTGACTAGATTCTCCTCCTTTCTAAAAAGTCTCTACCTATGACAAGGTCACCATTCCTTAGCTCATATTTTATACACATGCCCTACATATGGAAGCTACAATAGCTCTGTGTTCACTCATGACTGAATTCTGCCTACGTTATACCTCAAAACACAAATTTTATTATACTAATGATCTGCTATTTAACTGTTACCAAGAAATACTTTGAAATATATTCAAGAGAAAGTTCTGAACCATGAGACCGATGCTGCATAAAGATCAGGAAAGGAAAAGACTAGCAGGAGTCAAAAAAGTCTGTTTATAGGCAATGTTTAGTGACCTCCAAAACTGAAGTGGAGTTGTGGAGGTGAATGTCAGATCATGGTGAAATGAAGTAGAGTGGAAAGTCAGAACCTCACCTGTAATACCTTTGAAGGGCTTTGCTTGACAAGCCAATCACGGAATTTACCTCTTCCATAGGAAACTGCTCAGCTTTTGGCTCTCTTGTGAACTGCATGTCATTCAGAAGCCTTTTTATATGACTAATATGACCTAAGGTTAGCCTATATACCAAGTATCCATGGGTCTATGAGTTGGCTTATCATGAGGATTTTGATCAAGCAAGATGATAATGTCAAAGTTGGACAAATTAGGCTTCCTCTGTCACAAATTAGATTTTTAAAGAAAATCATAGTTAGTCCTGACCAGCATGGCTCAGCTGATTGGGCACCATTCTGCAAGGCTAAAGGTCACTGGTTCTATTGCCAGTCAGTGCACATGCCTGGTTTGCAGGCTGGGTCGCCGGTTAGGGCATATGCTAGAAGCAACTGATTGATGTTTCTCTCTCACATCAATGGCTCTCTCCCTTTCTTTCTCCCTTCCTTCCCCTCTCTCTAAAAATAAATAAATTAAATAAATACATAAACAAATAAATAAACTCTTAAAAATAAAGTCACAGCTGGGAAGATACACAAATAGAAATAATAGATAACTTGTCAGATTTTAAATGAACCTGAGTTGTAAGTAGGCCAAAGTTAAAACCAGGGGTGTATACTAATCTAAAGCATAGAAGAAAGGGAAAGATTATAGAGTAGTCAAGAGTACTATTGTAACAAATGATAGAAACTCAAATTAAATTAATGCAAGCAAAAGAAGAGATGGTTTATTAATTCACTTAATAAAACATAAAATTTTTCATTAAAAAGAAACAGGTACATGGAAGGGATATTTATTTCAAAATGGATTATAAATTTCGTTAAATGAGAAAAAGGTTAATTTCTGTACACCATGAAATGTCAGAATTATTAAAATTGAGGAACTTGACATAATACTGAAAGAATCACTTAAATTTTATTTATTTATTTTCAAAGATTTTATTTATGTATCTTAAGAAAGAGGGGGAGGGAGGGTTAAAGAGAGGGAGAGAAACATCAGTGTGTGGTTGCTTCTCCCACAGCCCCTACTGGGGACCTGGCCTGCAACCCAGGCATGTGCCCTGACTGGGAACTGATTTGGCCACCCTTTGGATTGCAGGCAAGTGCTCAATCCACTGAGCAACACCGACCAGGGCTCATTTAAATTTTAAAGGTGAAAAAAACTGCTGGATCTGTCTGCACTTATCCTTGATAAATGGAAATTACCTACATGGCTTATGTGCCTACTTGAGCTTTACTGTAGAAGGTTATTGCCACTATGGTGTGCGTGTGCTACAGGTTGCAACAGGGTTTGCTATTGGGTAGAACTATAATAGTCTATCCTGATAAAGGCAGTAGTTCTGATGTTCAGTTGACTTTTACTGCTTTTGTATCCCTTTGTATTTGCCAATAACTCTGTTTATTATCAAATGTTATTAAAATAGGTAATAAAAATATATAGTTTCTCTCATATGTACGTAAAAAATATTTATGTGTGTATATAAAATCTAACCCTTATACTAAAATTTTAAGTATTTCTTCATTATGTATTCATTAAATATTTCCTCCCTAATTTTCATGAATTTCATTTCTTTTCATATTATATTTTCATTTTATAGCTAAACATTAATTCAGAATTTCAAGCATACTACCAGAAGAAATTAGTTAAAATGATAATACTTATTTCTATTTACATATGTTTGCTTTTTTTATTGGTTTTCTAGATTTGTTATGTTTAACAATCTATTCAGCAATTCGCCCACTGCCTCTTCCTGGCTATATCTATACTGACTTATTTAATATTTGCCTTATAAATGCAGTTCTTTTACTAAGGATTTATTCATTTAATTCAATCCAAAGGATTCATTACAGAGATGTTTGAAATCAACTGTGACAGAGAGATTGTCAATTAGTATCACTGGTTAGTTCCTATACATGAATAGTTGAGTTATTTCACAAACAACTGTTAAAATAACTTCTCCAATTAGGAAATGTTATCAGAGAGTAACAAAAAATACATGTTTTTAAAAAGAGTAGAATGTTTACTGTCCAAATTAATCAGAGACAGACCAGAATTATAGATTATGCTGAAATGTTCAAATGTAGTATACACATTCAGAACACTGACACAGCAAGGACTATTTAAAAATAAGCTTATTATTATGACTGCTTTCTTTCAGTACAGTTGTCAGTAACCCCCTCTTGTTAGAGTGCTTCCGTGCAAGTAATTTGTCCCTCTCTTTCAAAATCATCCTAAGCCTTTGTTCCTTGACCAGTTTTTAAAAATATTATGGTATAATGAATTTGGCAAAATGGCAGAATACAAAGTTAACATTCAGAAATTGAAGTCATTTTTGTACATCAATGATGAAATATCAGAAAGATATCAGGAAAAAAATCCCATTTACTATAGCAACAAGCAAAATAAAATACATAAGAATAAACTTAACCAAGAAGATGAAAGACCTGTACTCAGAAAACTATACAATGCTGAAGAAAGAAATTAAGAAAGACACAAATAAATGAAAGCATGTACTGTGTTCATAGATTAGAAGAATTAACATCATTAAAATCTCCATACTATCCAAAGCAATCCATAGATTCAATGCAATTCTTGTCAAAATACCAATGGTATATTTTACAGATCTAGAACAAATAGTTCAAAAATTTATGTGGAACCATAAATGACACTGAATGGCCTCAGCAATTTTGAGAAAGAAGTACAAAGTAAAAGGGACCACAATACCTGATATCAAACTATATTATAAGGCCACTGTAATCAAAACAATTTGGGACAGGCATAAGATCTGTCCCATGGATCCACACAGATCCGTGGAACAGAATAGAGAGCCCAGGAATAAACCCATGTCACTATGGTCAATAAATATTCAACAAAGGGGGCAGGAGCACAAAATGGAGTAAAAATAGCCTCTTCAGTAAATGGTGTTGGCCGTGGAGATCTAGACAAGTACAGACAGAAAAATGAAACTAGACCATCAACTTAAACCATACACTGAAATAAACTCAAGATGGATAAAGGACTTAAATATGTTATGATACCATAAAAGTCCTAGAGGAAAACATAAGCAGAAAATATTCCATATATCAATATTTTCACCGATATGTCCCCTAGAACAAGGGACATAAAGGAAAGAATAAACAAATGGGACTCCATCGAACTAGAAAGTTTCTGCTCAGCTAAAGAAAACATCAACAAAATGGGAAGCCCAACAAATATGTATAGGAAAACAAATTTGCCAATGATACCTCAGACAAGGGTTTAACTCCAAAATATATAAAGAACTCTCACAACTCCACACCAGGGGGATAAACAATCCAATTAAAAAAATGGGCAAAGGACTTGAACAGGTACTTCTCCAGGGAGATCATACAGAGGGCCCATAGGCACATGAAGAAATGCTCAATATCACTAGCCATTAGAAAGACGCAAATTAAAACCATAGTGAGATACCACTTGATACCAGTCAGAATGGCCATTGTTAACAAATCAACAAATAGCAAGTACTGGAGAGTTTGTGGAGAAAAGGTATCACTAGTACACTGTTGCTGGGAATGCAGACTGGTACAGCCACTGTGGAAAACAGTACATAATTTCCTCAAAAATTCTTTAATTCCACTAAAGATGTAACTGCCTTTTGATCCAGTGATCCCACTGCTTGGACTATATATATCCTAAGAATCCTGAAACATCAATTCCAAAGAACCTATGCACTCCAATGATTGATCATAGCAGCATTATTTACAATAGCCAAGTGCTAGAAACAGCCTAAGTGCCCATCAGTAAAACTGTGGTACATTTACACAATGAAATACTACAAAGCAAAAAGAAGGAACTCCTACCCTTCACAACAGCATGGATGGCTCTGGAAAGGCATTATGCTAAGTGAAACAAGCCAGGCAGTGAAAGACAAATACCATATGATCTCACCTATAGGTAGAACCTAATCAACAAACAAACATGAGAGTAAAATAGAAGAGACTTGGAAATGAAGAACAAGCTGACAATGACCAGAGGGGAGGAGGCAGGGGGATAATGGAGTAAAGAATGGGAAGGGGCAAGTAAAAAAAATTGAACAGAGTACTCATGGACATGGACATTGGGGGGGGGGTATTGACTGTGGGAGTTGGGGGGATGAGGTAGGGGTGAGCAATGGAGAAAATGTGGGACAACTGTAACTCAACAACAATAATTTTCTTTTAAAGAGAAATGTCACATGTTGTTTATTCAATGTAAATAAAATATTGCAGGACAAGTGATTTCCCTATGAACAGAAAACATATTTTTTCAGCTGTTGTTCAATTGGAAATATTGACTGATATTTCCTTTTATATTCTGTTCCATAAACTGCACCATGAGGAACAACACATAGTCTATATCTGCCCAATGAAGCAACCCATTTTTTAAGACAGAGTAATTGGACCAGTCAGAATTCTCTCTGATATTTGCTGCTTATTCTTATTACGATATTTTTGTGAACTTGCCAATTACCTGACTATCACAAGTACTTCTGTTACTTAAATGAGACAGAGCTGGAATTCTATTATTTGCAACTAAAAGATCTCTGATTAATTCACCCTTCAATTATAGTTAATAAAAGTCTATGCTTATGGCATCATAAAATTATAGACTATATGAATGTTCACCCATCATATTAGCCTCAGTTTTCATCATAAGTTATACAAGTATTATCATAGTCTATTACATGGTTTAATGTCTTCAAAAGTATAAAATGTGGTTTCATTATTATTAACAGATTCAACTGCTAAATATTATACTATGTCTCTTAATTAAACAATTGGGCAAAGTTTCCATTGCAGATCTAATGACAAATGAAGTTAAATAAATGTAACTTTCACGGGTATATGACAGAGATAAATCTGATTAAATATATATACACCTATGAATAAGTGAATGTCATTCAAAGCACAGAATCCAACAAATTAACATAGCATTGAAAAATGCAATGTGATAAATTCTGAGAAGCATTGGAAATAGCAAGACAAGAGGTCCACTCTAAAGATTAAGTGCATATTCAAGAAATAAAGAGCAGTGTTTATTCAGAAGATTCAGATGCAACTATTGTTGCAGATCTGATACAATGATAATCAGTCCCCTCAACAGAAAGGTATGGTGCTTGCTATCAACACAATTTTACAAATAATAGATTGAAAACTTATTGAGATTTTAAAACACAATCAAAGTTATACAGCTGGTAGTAGAAAATCCAAGAATATAAACCTAAGACCTTCACCCCAAGTTGAATTAATTTTACCACAAAGTGTAATTTCCATATTATTTTATGTTTATCTGACTAAAGAAAGCTTTAAAGATTAATAATCTTTTCATTTCAGTTTTTCCATCACCATTTATACCCCATAGACTTTTCTATCTCCACCAGCCTCAATCCACTTCTCCCCTCAATCACCACACTGTTGTCCATGTCCATGAGTTCTTCTTCTTTTTTTACCTTTTTTGTTGGATTTCTCCACCCCAACTGTCCCCCACAGAGCTGTCAGCTTGCTCGTAATCCATGAGTCTCTACATTGCTTGGTATTTCAGTTTATTAGTTTCCACATATGAGTGAAAGCACGTAAAGATTCTTCCAATATAATTAAATAAAACTCTTAATATTCTATGTATTAATGCCTGAAATATTGTGATTTACCATTATGCTCAGAAATTCAGGAGTATTTTGAAAGAGCTATTTAGCTTTGAGTTCAACTGTTTTATATGCAAATATTTTGCTTATGAAATATATATGAAGTCTGTCCAGAAAAAGGCTCTATTTTTCATATTACATGACCAGATACCACCTGGAAAGACCCTGTATGTGTATGCATGTGTGTGTGTAGAAATATAGAATCTCATATAGAGTATGTGTGTGCATAAATAGACTTATATGTGAGAATGTCTGTCCAGAAAGTATCCAGCCACACAATACGAAAAATAGAGGCATTTATTGAAGAAGATACAAGATACAAGAAACATTGTACATAGGACAATGGCACCTCGGTCCCCTTCAAGGTAGGCACCTTGGGACCTCACACAGTTCTCCCAATTGCCATCAGCTGCCCTGTCATATTTTCCTGAATGTCTATGGTCTGAAACCCCTTCCCTTTCAAAGGCAACTTTAGTTTTCGGAAAAGTCAGCACAGGGTGCCAAATCTGGGCTGTAGTGGGGCTGAGTCACCCAAGTAAGATGCATGAGTGGGTGCATTGTCGTTATAAAGCTGCCAACCACCAATTGCCCATAGCTTGGCTTTCTGAATCATCCAAATAGTTTTTGGTGATGAATGTTCAGGCTTACTGCAAAATATGATGCAGATTTGTTGCTCTACTCACTCAGTCATTTTGAATGTGATGGCCACACAGTACACATGCTCACTTAACCGGGCTTACTATCCCCACTGACTAGTACAATGGAGTCATCATTATTCATGCATGTGCATTCCAGTGCAGTCTCCTTGGCTGCCAGGTTACATCAATGTCACACAAACCATACTTGTTATATTAACAATGGCTGGATGTTTTCCAGATAGACCTCATATATATTTTTTAATGTTTATTTGTTCTATTTTCTGTTCTTCATTAAAAAATTATTTTTGTTTTTTTTAAGTCATTGAAAAAATGGGGAAGGATGTTTAGCTCAAAATAGTGTTCAACACTTTAGTGAAATTGATACAATAAAGCTATGAGATTATTGCCTATCAAGTCAATAATTTATGAACTAAGAAGGATTAATTGGATTTACAACTCTTTTCATCCACATGTAGCACAAGCAATACTAATTATAATTTCATTAACCTTTGAGGCATATCAGTGCTAATAATTTATTTCTGTTATGAACTAATCCATGGTTTTATTGTTAAATAAAGTGTAAACAAAAATAAGGTCAAAGCACATAAATACCTATTTTGGAAAAAAACAAAGCTCTGTTTCATGATTTTAAAATATTGCCACAATATATCAATTTGACATTTATTTTGAATTTATCAAACTCCCTTTGATCCATAATAAACATCATTTTTAATTAGCGATTCCTTTCTTTGGAATATGCATGGTTTGAGTATCCCAAGCCTACCAAGTTAACCCTTTATTGCACAACACTTACAGTTGACTCCCATGTGGTATTGCTGAATACCTTTCTCTAAAGAAAAGTGAGATGAATTTATGTGGGAGCTGTTAACTATGTAGCCTCATCTCCCCTCTTTTTTCTAAGCATACACTTCATAGTGCTTATAGAAGAGACTGCTAGATTTCCTTATTGCTGGCTATAGTTAGAACTAAGTATAAGAACAACGAAAAAAAGATGGCATATTCAAGGGTCCTTTGCAGCTAGATGTGGACTTATAAAAATGTTCTGTCCAATGGGATAGACAAAAGTACTGATTGAGCTCAAGTTCTAACTTGAGCCCTTTGTTGGAAAGAGACAGGCTTCCCCTTGTTTTTCTCCCCTTTCTTCTGTCTAGAAGGTAGATATGATGGCAGGAGCTGGTGCATACTTCTTAGAACATGATGGCTAAATAGGTTGGCATAGCAAAGAAATAGCAAATGTTGATCTCTACCACTAAGTAATTGTTATATCAATTCTGGACTGACTGAGTTAGACTATTTCATAAAAAATTGTTAATTAAGTAAGCCACTGATATTTTGTCTATTGTTTAAAGCAGTTAAATTGTCATTGTTAACTAATACAGTTCTTTATTTTAATCATTCCTCTTACATATATTTTAACCCACTAGTTAAACTCCCTAGTTAACACATCTGCCTACAATATTCTAATCTCAGATTAAGACAAAAGATTTTCCTTTTTTTTCTAATAAGGTCAGAAAACAAGAAATGTTAAAATTATTACATGTTCATTATCAGCATCCTCATATAGGCATTCATAAATGAATATAATGAAATTCTCCTGTAAAGTCCTCTCACTCACACATCAAATTTTTATTTTTAATTATATTTTATTGATTATACTATTACAGTTGTCCTGATTTTCCCCCTTTTTTCCCCTTGCACACAGCACTCCTCAATCCCTTAGGTAATCCCTTCATCTTTGTTCATGTCTGTAGATCATGCGTATAAATTCTTTGGCTACTCCATTTCCTATACTGTACTTCATATCCCCATAGCTATTCTGTAGTTACCTATTTGTACTTCTCTTCTCTATTTTGTTGATTATGCTATTAGAGTTCTCCCATTTCCCCCTTCATTCCCCTCCACACTGCACACCCCCTCCCACCCACATTCCCCCCTTTAGTTCATGTCCATGTGTCATAAGTTCTTTAGCTTCTACATTTCCCACACTATTCTTGCCCTCGCCCTGTCGATTTTCTACTCACCATCTATGCTACTTATTCTTGGCACCTTCCCCCCCCTCCTCCTTCCACTCCCCTGTTGCTGACCCTTCATGTGATCTCCATTTCTGTGGTTCTGTTCCTGTTCTAGGTGTTGGCTTAGTTTGCTTTTGTTTTAGGTGAGGTTGTTAATATCTGTGAGTTTGCTGTCTTTTTACTGTCATATTTTTTATCTTCTTTTTCTTAGATAAGTCCCTTTAACATTTCATATAATAAGGGCCTGATGATGATGAACTCCTTTAACTTGGCCTTATCCTAGAAGCACTTTATCTGCCCTTCCATTCTAAATGAAAGTTTTGCTGGATAGAGCAATATTGGATGTAGGTCCTTGACTTTCAGGACTTGGAATACTTCTTTCCAGCCCCTTCTTGCCTATAAGGTCTCTTTTGAGAAATCAGCTGAGAGTCTCATGGGAACTCCTTTGTAGGTGACTGTCCCCTTATCCCTTGCTGCTTCTAGAATTCTCTCCTTCATTTTAATCTTGGCTAATGTAATTATGATATGCCTTGGTGTGTTCCTCCTTGTTCCCAACTTCTTTGGGACTCTCTGAGCGTCCTGGACTTCCTGGAAGTCTATTTCCTTTGCCAGATTGGGGAAGTTCTCCTTTATTATTTGTTCAAATAAGTTTTCCACTTGTTGCTCTTCCTCTTCCCCTTCTGGTGCCCTTATAATTCAGATGTTGGGATGTTTAAAGATGTCCTGGAGGTTCCTGAGCCTCTCCTCATTTTTTTGAATTCTCATTTCTTCATTCTTTTCTGTTTGGTTGTTTCTTTCTTCCTTCTGGCCCACTCCATTGATTTGATTCCCAGTTTTCCTCCCATCACTATTGGTTCCCTGTGTGTTTTCCTTCATTTCACTTATTGTAGCCTCCATTCGTTCATCTAATTTGCGACCAAAATCAACCAGTTCTGTGAGCATCCTGATCACTAGTGCTTTGAACTGTGCATCTGATAGGTTGGCTATCTCTTGGTCACTTAGATGAATTGGCTCTGGGGCTTTGATCTGTTCTCCCGTTTGAGCCTTTTTTTTTTTTTTTTGGTCTGGTTGCACCTGTTACGTATGAGGGGCAGAGCCTTAGGTGTTCCCCAGGGTAGGGCAGCCCAGTTGCTGGGTTGTGAGGTATGTGGGGGTGGGGTCTGAGAGGAAACAATGGCGCTTGCTCCACTGTCTCTCATATTTCAGTTGCTTCCACCACCTTCCACAAGCAAATTTTGCCCTTCTGGTGCTGATTTCCATGTGGGTGGGCTTGTATACATTCTAGGACCCTGTGGGTCTCTCCAACGAACTCTCCTGTGAGTCTAGGTGTCTTTCCCAGCATCTCAATCCCCACAAGTGTTTTCAATCATTGTTTTTAGGTTTTATTTCCTGGCTCTGGGACCCTGGGCTGTGAGGTCTGTCTCGCTCCACGTTTTTACCTGGATTATCTGCATGTTAATGTGGGACCGCCTGGTCAGCCAGCCGCCTTGGGCGGCCTCACTGAGTCTGCCCATTGCCACCCTGCACCCCGGATCTGCTACTGCCGCCTGCACACCTGGGGCTCCTGTGCACCCAGGTCTGTGAACCTCCACTTTTTCCTGCCATGACTCCACCCCTCTTACCTGTCTGGATGAATGGTTGTTGGACTTCCGTACCATTCAATTTTCTGTTAGTTCCGGTTGTTTTATTGTTTCTAAATCTTTGTTGTCCTTAACTTTGGTTATGTGAGAAGGCACAGTGTGTCCACCTATGCCTCCATCTTGGCCGGAAGTCTACATCACATATTTTATTATCTGCTTTCTAACTTTTCCTGAACCGAATACTCATTTTATGCCTCCTCCACCCAAACTGATATTTACTTCACTATTCTGATGAAAAAAAAAAAAAAAACCAATAGCTACAAGATTCAAACTTCTCATTTTCTCTCCAAATATATAAACAATTTTGGTATCATTTTTCATCAAATTCTCTCCACTAACAGGACTTGAAGAGTAAACTCCTTTCAAATGTCCACACCCCACATATGATGAAATCTCATCCATTCTCAACATGGGTGTCTTCAATCTTTCCTGCATTTCAAAAGCTTTCATTCTCTACTAGATAATTTTAACTAATATTTAAATAGGCACTAATCTCCTCCACTCTAAAACAAAGACCACACACTTGCCCTCCAACCTCATTCCATTTGCTTTGTTTTCTGTCTATTCTTGTTTTTAGCATAGGTTCTAGAAACAAGTTAGCCACATAATAATCTCTGTTCCATTATCTATTACTCAATTTACCTATCAACTCAATGTATATTGGCTTTAGCAACTGTTTGGATTATTAACTTAGTTCAAATCCAAGTCACTTGTTAGGTTTCTACTTACCTCTTTATAATCACAACTTGCCAACACTTTCCATATTTCTCTTATATATCTGGCTATTCTTTCTTAATCTCCCTTGTCTGAATGCTCCTTAATAACCTTTTAAATATTGAGGTTTCATCATGTGCAGTCCTCAAGTCTCTCCATTTCCCATTTTCTATGGACACAAAAGGAAATCTTGTCTATCCCCATGTGCATAAATGTCATTTTATGCCAGTGGTTCTGAAATTGTAGCACCAAGTCAGATCTGGCTACATATATTCAGTACTTACTCAATATTTCTATAGTACATTTATATCTTATTCATATTTACCTTAATATCTCCAAAATTAGATTCTTGACATCATACACCCTTCTCATTAGATATACCTTCTACATTTTTACACTTTTAGGTGACTATTCCATTCATCTACTTGCTCAAGCTAATTAACACTAACCATTTTATTTCCTTTACATAATTTTATTTCCTTTATATAATTTTTAATTTTCTTATTATTGTATTTTTTCATTACCATGTATCTCCCTTAGAGCCCCCTTTCCTCCACAATTACCACACTGTTAGGGGGTGGAGGGATTGAGCAAAAAAGAAAAAAGAACACGTAGACATGAACAACAATGTCCTTTATTTTTTATTTAGTTCTCATATCAAATCAATTGCCAAATTCTGTGGTTTCTATCTCTACACACATCTGCAGTGTTTTCATTTCTCTTCATCTCCACTAATGTAACCCTACTCCAATTTGCAAAGGCTCCTTTCTCTTCTATTATTAGTCTCTTTGTTTACCTTTTTGCCCCTACCCTTCATTCAGCCCTCACAGTAATTTTTTTGTTAAAGCAAGTCAGATATATTATTAATTCCAACAACTTTCCATTACCTTGAGGATAAAAATCTATATTGCCTAAAAGACCCTGCATAATCTGTGCCTTTTCTGTACTTCTATTTTATTTCTCACCACTATTTTCCT
This sequence comes from Anoura caudifer, assembly GCA_004027475.1. Taxonomy (NCBI): domain Eukaryota; kingdom Metazoa; phylum Chordata; class Mammalia; order Chiroptera; family Phyllostomidae; genus Anoura; species Anoura caudifer. Next base: position 68,053 of record PVKU01001453.1, read on the forward strand.
TGCTTTCTGTCCTACAAGCATAGAGGCCTTCATTCTGTGACTTGAAAATAATATACTTTCCAACATTGGGGTCATCATACAAGCAACCCTCTACCTCAAATATGCTTCTTCCATCTATTTATTTAATTAACTATTTTCGGATCTTAACTTGACCATCATCGTCTTGGGGCATACTTCCTTTTGTATAAAAACTACATTGCATCCCCATATTCTATACTGTCTAAAAATATATACCTCTGTCTTCAAGGAAGATGACATTTTAATTAATCTATTTGTTTATAAAATATCTGTCCTTCACACTAGAATAGAAGCTTACTGGTGGCCGTCATTATGTTTATCTTATTTGCTGCTATATCTAGAATAGCTGGGACAGTTTCTGGCGCATGGTAGACACTAAATAAAAAATATTTTTATTTCCCAAATGAATTATTGTTCACTGTAGGACCTCTAGATAACTTGAATTTAAGTGTTTTCTAGCTACAGGGAAGAGAATATGATGGCTAAGTTAATTATGACATCTTACGTTTATTTTTATTCTTCCACTTATTATAATACATTTATATCTGGGTTCCTATACTTCTGAATTTATGAACTTTCCAAACTGAAGTAGTGTCTAAAGCTTTATACACTACTATGGATCAATATACACTACCATTGATCGACTATGGATCAATAATAAAAATAATTTTCTCAGCCACAAGATTCAAAGTATGGGCAATGGTGGATTCCCCAAGTTAGATAGTTTTCTATGTCTATGATAACAATGTGGACTATTTTCAGTGGCCATCTGGCTTTCTCCAGTGAAACTCAGTACTCTCATTGAAAATTTATACTAAAATCTATAGTATATTATAGATTAAACAGGATTTTTCTTTGCTGGCTTAGGCACATAAATATTCCCTATTAAACTATTTTTACAGTAATGTGTCCTTCTAATTCAACAAAGACAATTAAAAAACTTGTTAGAATGCAACCACTTACAACCCTGCAATCTGATTATAAAGATTCTCCAACAGTCTTTAGGCATAAAGAGAAACTTAATAATAAAGCAATTCACATTAAAATCTTATGGTGTTTTTTCCAATACTTGGAGCTAAATAAGAGTAGATTTGCATGTGCCAGATAATGGAAGATAGGGTCAGAAATCTAAAATGCAATAGCTAGTCAAGATATGCACCTATCATTGTGAAAGTAACCTATTGGAGTTTATGCTCGAACTCAGAACATATTTTATTTGTGCATGTTTTCTAAGAGTAGATACAATGAATTCTTCCTTAAACTAAAAATGGAGAAAACTAAAGTTACAAATAATAAAACTTTATCTCATATATAAAGTGTGGGCATATATATATATATAGAAATAAACACATATGTACATACAAATTTAAACTCTAATTTCTATTGAATGTATAATATAACCATTAAATGAAAATAGAAGTGACACACTGGGAACACATTTTACTGCCACTAAGATGTTTTAAACAAAACATATCCCTAGAGATGGCCACCAATATTAAATAACTGAAGGGACAGGACTGGTCAGAGAACATGCATAAATGACCCATCAACGTGGACAGCAGTGTGGAGATCGATGTGGGAGCAGGGTGTGGGCTGGTCAGAGGAGGGCAAGGCAGGGGAATGGGACAACTGTAAAAGAATAAAAATAAAAAGTAAAAAGAAAAAAGAATTATAATTACCCTACTAGGTAGACTAAAGCCAGTTCTCCTAGGGTGGAGCCAGACCTGTGTAACTTGTCATCTTCACTCCTCTTCTTGAACACCAATCTGCTTTTTTCACAGACTTTCTCACCTCTGTGACCAGATGCAAGGCCACACATATACACCACAGCTCTAGGTGGTTTTCTAGTCTCTAACTGATGCTAGCTGGTTGGCTTATCTTTATCACTTGTTTTGAGGTGATGGGCTATGTCTTAACTCCTCTTCAGCTGTGTGTTGTGGTTGGTGGTCCTTGCCTCTCTCATTCTTCAACCACTTGTACAACTTCACCATTCACTTCCTTACCTTACACTCAGCATGTCTCTGGCTGAGAGTCAGAAGTATTTTTGACATTGTGTATGACGCTCATTTTCAAATCTTTGATAGAAATAGATATCATGAAAGTTATTGCTTTAGATTTTAAAGGTCCTATTTCAAGATTAACTAAAGTGATTGTTTACTATATTCTCAATTACATATGCTAAGTAGAAAGAGCATGGCAAGAATAATCCAACTATCTAGGCAAACTAGGTAGCACTCATACAGCAGTTTTATCTCTACACTCACACATTTTCACCTTAAGAATGTAGATAATTAACTGTTATATGCTCTCTCTGTGCCCAGCTAGGCTTTAATAGATGTCCAGTTAATTTGCATTTCAGATATACAATATTTTTAGTGTAAATGTATCCCAAATATTTCATGGGACATAATTAAAATATTATTTGTTGCTTATCTGAAATACAAATTTAACTGGGTGTCCTATCCATTAATTTGCTAAATCTGGTAACCCTATGCCAAGCTCTATTGCAAGGCAATACAATGAAACAGCAAGAAAACAGAGTTAAATCATGGCATGTTTTAACAGATTGGCTAAACATTTAAAAATTTAAAACTAAGATTCAAACTCTCTATATTAGAAAAGGTTTTTGTGAAACTATTCTTAAATTCATATAAGTTAAGATAGTTAAAAGTTCTTAGCAAAATTTTTTCACTTTCAATTCTTCAACTATATCTTTTCTCAAAAAAAAAAAAAGCGATGGAAATAAAGGCAGAGGCTCCTGTAGTCACTGACGTTGATCCCCTTTCAGGAGCCTTCAGAAAGTTTCATGCTTTCACTCCACTATTGTAGTTCGCTTTTCAATATATAGATAGTTCAAGGATTTCTGTGTTAGAATGATACATGTTGGGTCTCAAAGGATTAATATTTACAGAGGAGAGCCTTAAGGCTATCTGGGCTCAGACAATTAGGTTTAATTTTTTTTTAAATGTCATCACAGCAGAATTGCGTGTATATACCCCAATATGGCATTCAAGAATGGTACTGTTTAAAAGTACCTCTCCTTGCCCAAGCACAAAAACACAAGGGAACGGAAGTTCATTTTTTCCCTGATACTAAAACTCTTAAGCTTCAGGAAATTTCTTTATTACTTAGTACTGTATGTTCTAATCAAGCATAAAGAAGGAGCACGACTACTATCAAAGGACTCATAAAAAGAGTTTATGATGTTTCAGAATCAGACAACATAAAAAAGGACATATTCAAATTAGAAACACTGTTATAAAGTGTGATTCTATAAGGAATCTCTATAGCAGTCTTAATAATGTGATTAAAGAGACAAAGTAATAGCAATATACACAAGTACTAATTAGAACACTGAAACTATTACGCCTCATGTGGGAGACAAGTCATAAAATTCAAAGAATATTTGTAAGAAACACTATCAGACTGGCATTTAAGATTTTTAGTGCCTGAGGCTGATTTTGTGAACTTGTGGTATGAGTTGAAACTGTTTAAGAGAATTCAATTGGCCTAATAATGCACGCTTGTTTCAGAATCTTATTATAATATAAAATAATTTAGAGAGAAACACTTTTTCTTCACTAGGCTCAATGGTACAGTTTACGCAAATCTAAAAATGGAACCAGATTGTACAATACTCCATACGATGAAACTGCATTTTAAAAAAAAGCTACGTATGAATATACCATCTAGGTGATGTCATGAGTTCTAGGGGCCAGAGGTGATAATAAATAGGGATAATTCTATAATAGGAGCTATGCTATCAATTCCACATGTGATATATTCTAAATTATTTTTGAAGATTTTATTTTATTTATTTTTAGAGAGGGGGAAGGGAAAGAGAAAGAGAGGGAGAGAAACATCAGTGTGAGAGAAACATTGATTGGTTGCCTCTTGCACGCTCCCACTGCGGACTTGGCCCACAACCCAGGCATGCACCCTGCCTGGGAATAGAACCAGATATCTTTTGGTTCACAGGCTATAGTCAATCCATTGAGTATGAAATTTCTCTTGTATATTTCTATAAAGATGACAAAATATTACATTTAACAATAGTCTTACCAGCATTTGCAATTAGAGCAGGGTTCTTTTAATAAAAGCTTTCAAGATAGTCAATAATATAAAGACTGAGTGTAAGTCATGGAAACTACATTAAAAGAAGCAAAATAATGAACTTTAGGCAGTAAGGCTTCTGACGGACTTAAGCAACACATAGATTTAAAGAGTGGGTGAAGTGCCCGCTCAGGCTGACTTCTATATGCTTTGTTTTTCTCTATCAGCTAGTCTATCTAGCTGGTTAATAATAGAGCTATATGCTAGAAAAGTAGGGTTGCTATTTCATAAAAGTTGAAGAGTCTGATATTTTTTTTTTCTGAAAAGAAAGACCACATATCACATTCAGGCTGCATGACTTACTTAACGTCTCTCATTTATATAGACGAGGAATATTAAAAACACCAACCACTCAGTGCTGCTGTGATGATTAAATTGTGTTGATAAGTATGCAGGCAAGGTGGTTAACGTATAAAGGGTTTTATAATGACAATAATGATGATGATGGCAATTGTGGTGGTGGTGATGACAGGGAAGATACAGTAACCTAGAACAGATAAGATTTCTACCAAAAATACTATTTTAACAATATTGTCCATTTCACACACACAAAAAAGAAAGACTGTTCATAGGCATGTAGATGATCTTCCATGGATAAGGGGTCCTTGAGTGTCCCTATATAGGCCAAATAAGCAAAGCCCCACACATGACTCTGTGATACCCTTGATGCCATTTTATTTTCATTGTATTCTTTGTTGTATAATTATATTTATTGCTGTGTAGTAATATTTTGGAGGGAACTTGGATTTCATCTTATTTTTAGCTTCACCCATGGGTCACTTTAAAATTCCAAAGTTATAAAAATAAGCTCACTACAATAAGCAAAACAGCATCACTTCATGTTATAGCATACCATTTTGAAGTTCACATAAAGTTTATTTGGATTCAAACTCATTGGCTCTGTGCCTGTGGCAGCCAGGAAAGAGACTGTTCTGTCACCCCTATAGAGTCCCCACAGCCCTACATAACTTGCCAAGAGATCAATATCTCTAATGAAAAATCTGTAAGCTCTTTATAAAAAAAAAATATTACTGTATATCCTTTGACTTCTCAGTTTCATGCAAAAAAGTAATCCTGATATAAAACAAATCCATTTTGCATAGAATAGTATATATATATTTTTTTCATATGCATATACTCTTACATTCAATTATTGTAAGAAACCTCAATGAACTGTGCAGTTATCCAATAGCCCAGATGACAGCCAAAGGAGTACAGAAAATTCTTAAAGGACTCGGCCATCCCTAACATTTCTGCAAACTTTCACAGAAGGTACATAATCTCAATTACTTCTGACTCCATTCTGTACCATGAAGATCTATAGAAATGAACTCCTTCCTTTAAATCTTCCCCATAATAAATGTCATGCAAATAATATATGAGCACAATATAATTTTTAAAAGATTTGTGGGAGAGAGAAAGGACAGGTTTATATCTCAGCAAAGTAAATAAGTAAGTGGATATTAAATGTTAGTCAGTTCTATTGTCAGAGTATATTTGTTTACCCTAATGTTAAGCATTTCCACTAGACATTTTTCCCACTTTCCTAATCTTGTGCTATCTCCTCTATTCCCTCTCTGCACCTTTTCCATTTAGAGTGAATATTCATCTATTCATTGAACAAGTTCTTATGAGAAACTCACCACATTTTAATCCCCATAATAAAGTATGAATTCTCATTCTGAATAGAATACAGTGCTTGACTTCAAACATTTCATGATGGCAGCACAGAAAGGACAAACAGTCTCAGTATACACAAAATTCCCAGTGCATCGTGGATGCACTTGACAATGATAGGCACTCACTCATTTTAGAAATTTTGTGTGATACGATGGCAATTCCTCAGTTTTCTAGTCAGTCAGACGTAAGTTCAAACCCAAATCTTCTTCCTGACTACGAAATGTGAGACGAGTGACATTTCTGTTTTATTAGGTAAGCACGGGGCACAGTTACCTCCTTCTCAAATTTTTTCCAAACATGTGCATGAACAAAGTGAGACAATTTGGGACATGGCATCTGCCGAATAGCGTTTATTGTTGGATTGCTAAATATAAAATATTTCAATGTTTTTAATACATATGTTGTGAAATAATAGTCTAGTGATGTAATGTCATTGATGGGGTTTGGGGGAAGTGGGATTTATTTTTAGGGTAATAAATTATAAGGTTACCTCAAAATTGTATACATATACTTATTGTCACTAATGAATAATCAGAAAAGTTAAGTAACTTGCCTGAAGTTGCAAAAGTTTAAGTAGTTTGTCTAAGATTACAAAGGTGTGTGAAGGCAAAAGTTTCATTTATATGCCACTTCCTGGCTATGGCAGTTGCTTGGGAATACAGAAATGGTGCATTTTATGTCCCCTACTTGGGGACTTGTAAAGATTAGACTGTTAAGAGCTTGGACAAAGCCTAAAGTTATAATAGCTGTTTTACTTTATGATAAATTGGTTTTATTTTGTTTGATTTACACACAAAATTATTTGACAATGAGCCTCAGTTTTTTCGTAACATCTTTCAGATTGTTCATTAAGTAGAAGAAAAGGTTCTGTGGAATGTACTATGGGAAAATCAGGTCTCTTTTTTATCCATAATGTATGGAGCAAATAAAATATTAAACTTTAAAATATATCTTACCAAATAATAATATGAGAGTAAAAGTCTAATAGATAATTTCTTATTTCTTAACATGAATCTTGAGGAATTTAAATATAATAATATATTCCAGGGATCAGTGATTATTTATATTTTTCTCCTGTACCATGTGATTAAGTGCAGGATTCTTTAACAGAGCTTAACAATTATTTTACATTATGAAATTAAAATTTAGCAAAACATGTGGAATACAATTAGGACTTCACTGCTTCTGTTTTGTTTCTATAAATATTATAATTAATATGACTAACCCTCCGATTTTCCTAGTGTTTATTACCTGCCTCAACTACACAAAGCAATATTTTCCACTACAAGATAAGATTCTGTCATATTTGGTGGTGCATTTAATTGTTAATCTGCTGGTTCAAAGGCTCCGCAGGCCACTGAATGCGGGTCTGTATGTTTACCTGTGTGTGCTTTCCACAGTGCAAGAAAATAAAATATAACTATGTTTACTTTTCCTGCTACTCCATTGCTTATCCAACACTTGGGCAGATACTACAAAATAAAATGCTCTACACCAGGAATCAGAAAAGGGGATCCTATGTATGACTCTGTCCCTATGTAACTATGTGAGATAAATCAATTTAATTCACTTTCCAGAATTGCTGTTGCTTCTTCTGCAATTGGAGTTAATGATGCTGCGATGCTCTGCTTAAGTTACACTCTGTAAGAGAGCAAATGAGACAAAGTGAGTTACTAAAAAAGAAAAGTAATGTACTAATTTCTCCACAAATGGAAAGTATTAATTTACTTGTATTGACAGGTTGCTTATTATTTGTAAATTGTGTATATTTCCATAAAATTATGTTTAAAGTATTTCTAAGATAAAATTTTACATCTCTTAACCAATCAGTGACTTTCGTCTTGCTCTGATTGGGTGTATTAAAGCATGTTTCTTGCCTTTCCCTGTATAAGATCCCTCATCCTGTCTTGTTTTTCTAAATAGAATAAATTTGTGAGATAAAGTCAGGAGGAGCAGGAAGTGAAAGACATTAATTCTAATCTTTCTATGAAAAATATTTTCTCAAGTTTAAAAGTAAAAAAATAATTCCTCCCATTGGTTTTAATCCTTCATCCTCAGACCCTCCCAAAGTCTATTCTGGCCATGTCTCCAAAAATTTTTTGGTATTCGTTCTTTTATTTTTCCCCCTCCTTTGGCTTTAATGAACAACATCAACATTTTCAGAAATTGGGGCAGTTGCGAATTCAGAAGAGAAACTCCCTCTGTGGAAGAGATAGAATAGCTGTCATAAATTCCGTTCCACAGCGATGTGTCAGTGCCTCATTTACGCGATTCACATGGGGAGGGATGGCGGTTTTTGAGGATTTCACACTTGCAGCCTAAGTAGGGAAACTCATTCTAGATGAATTACTATAAACATGACTAATATGTGAATTGCTTATTCATGTTGGCAAAGAACAACCTAGAGGATGTGTAGGCACAAAGTGAATTAGGTTGTAACGGAACTCAGAAAATTTACTAGTTTTAAACGGCATTGATATGCATCCTTGGTAATTCTTACTTGGCACAGGTCTTTAGAAATTAATAGGTTACCAGCTTCCTTAAGAGATTAATATATTACAAATCATCTTGCTTTTGGAATGTTTCAAAGGTTCTTAGTTTTTTATTAGCAAGGGAAGATGTCAATGAAGCAAGATGTAAACAGTTACTATAATCTGAGAAAATTGATATTAGCATAATTAAGCATTTTTCAAGGCACTATTTTTGAAAGGAGAGAGATAAATTTATCTAGTTGTACTTATTGCCTTCACTATGATTCCCCTACATCCTTTCTACAGCCTATTGAAGAATTTGGTTCACTGTTTCCAGCATATTATGTGAATTACAAGTGTCTATAACTTAAGTAATCAAATTTCATTCTTTATGTGTAAATATCATCAAAAGCATTTCTCTCTCCCCTTGAGTAATTTACAACATATTTTTTCTTCCATCTTGGGAAACATGGCTCAAATACAAGTATTAGAATCAATAATGAATTTGATGAGAAATGATAACAATGATGTATTTGGTTTTTATCATCTTACAGACATGCTGAGGTTCATTTTCTGCTTTTCCAGTCAATTTATAATTTCAGATATTAAAACATTAAAAGTGAAAAAGCTATGTAATAACAGAACTCATTATTTAAATTATGTAATCAAATTAAAATTATAAACAAGAATATTATAAATTATTCTATTAGTTTTAAGATTATGAATAAAACTTTTCTTATTCAATTTTAGGGGCCTCTAATAGGATGGTAAGTCAGTCAGCTAATAAATATTTATGTACTATGCAAATAAAAGCTCATTTCTATACATTTGGAGATGGGAATTAAATAAATAGAGCTTATAGCCTTATTGTTATGGAGGAGAAAAAATACATCTAATTTATGAACTGTGTATCTTTTGCCTTACAGAATCACAACTTTCCTTTGGGTGCTTCTTCTGCCTTATTGTGTAGGCTGGGGAAAATTAAGCACAAATGTCCATCTGTTGAGTATTGAAAGGATTCCATGTGCAGCCTGCTCTATCAATTCCAGTAAAGGGCAGGTCAGCACTTGGCTGGTAGGTCCTTACCACTTGAACCTTGAGTGCAGGACAAAGGGAATAATAAGGAAGCTGTGATTCAGTCACTCAGTACCTGCACCTTGACTTGTAAAGTGCCTTATACTTCCTCCTTCTGAGCCATTCGGAAGTCTGGGGGACTCTTGCCCTGAATAGGGCCTATTCAGGCCCACTTTAGCCAGCCTTTCCATCTACTACATGTGTTCCTTATTTCTTCCCAATAAATTCCCTTTGCTAAGGTACTTTCCTTATCTTCTTATTTCTGATAATTAAAGCACAAAAGTTTATACATCATTTTCAATATTTTAATTAGATATATACAAAATACATCTAGATAGAAAAACTAGAAAGTAGAATATTTCCACCAATGTGTGATTTCAAAACTTACCCCTCTCTTTGTTAATTAAATTTACACTGAACATCATTTTTTTCACTATATTCTTGCTGAGTTTCAAGCAAAAGATTTTCACATATTTCTCAGTGATAATTCGGTGCTTTGTGTTCATATCTTGAATAAGCTTTATCAATTTAGGAGATAATGAAGAGCTATCTATATACCCTAGGAATACAAAATATTTTTAAAAAATTAAAAAATAACAACACTTGGAAGTACCAGGAAGTGTTTAAGCAGAACATTTTCTCTTTACTGAATGAAACTGTGACACAGAAGAATTTTGAGATGTACAGTCTGTGCATATGTCCTGAAAATGTTTTCATTTCTTTGGCATGGTTGCCATGTTGGTTAAATTCACACACTGGCAATAACCCACCACTAATTCTTAAAAAAAAAAAGGAAGTATGAATTTGTGGAATTTTGTACTGACTTCCACCAAATCTTTCAGTAAAAACTCACAGTCTTGCTAGAACTAGGTGGAGGAGACAGAATCCCAAATCAGCAGACCTGCTGAAAATTTAGGAAGAAAACCCTGGGAACGGGATGGAAAAATGTGAGGACAAATTCTGCCCAGTCCCTCCACTAATTCCAAAACTGTGCCTGTGTGCGGGTCCCCAGGAGAGCAGCAGTCTCAAGAGAGAGCTGATGTGTGCACAATGCTACTCTTTTGTCGGACATCACACCTCCTGCAGCGAGGTAAGGGTTAGCAAAGGCATCAAGGCATACAACATGAGTATCTGCAAAGAAATACTAAAAATTATATTTAAATTGTTAAAAGATTTTTAACAGCTTTTATAAACCCCCAAATTATTCCACTTTAAGTGGATATTTCAATGATTTCTAATAAATTTATAGTTATACAATCCTCACCACAATCTAGGTATAGATCATTCTCTTGTCCATTCTCTGTCACAGGAAAATAATCTGCTTTCAGTTTCTAGAAATTTGTCTTCTCTAGAATTCTCATATAAATGGAATTATTTATTAGATTGCTTTTGTGTCTAGTGACTTTTACTTACAATATCTTTGAGGTTCATGCATGTTTTAGCATTTCTGATTATGTACCACATTTTGCTTGTCCGTTTACCTCTTGGAGGACATTGAGATTGTTTCCTGGTTTTGGCTATTACAAATAATGCTGCAATCAGCACTCATGTATGAGAATTTGTGTAGCTGTATTTTTCTCATGAATGAATACCTGTCAGAGGAATTCTTGAATTGTATGTTACTATACAATATACCTAACTTTCTCAGAAAAGGCCAAACTGTTTTCCAACTGGCTGCACTACTTGATATTTTCACCTGTTTATCTACATCTCCTTTAACACCTGGTACCATAGGTTTTCAGCGATAGCCATTTTAATAGGTTTAATGTTATTTAATTGTGGTTTTAATTTGTATTTCACTAATGAACAATGGTGTTGAACATTTTTATGTGCTTATTAGCTGCTCATATCTATAGATAAGATACACACACACGCAAACATACAGGGCCCAGCAGAAATAATGGCCCTTTTTATTACAAAATCATTTATTCGAAATCATAAGCATGTAATTCTATAACATAACAATATCACACTCAAGCATACCATAAACCATTGTAGGTAAAATTTTCAAATTAAAACTATAAAATATTACAACCATATTATTACCTTAGCAACTATACCTAAGTAGGCATTACCTCTGCCAGATTCTGAACACATGAGGTCTGTCCAGTAAAAGTCCAACCAATGTTAATATAATGAGAATGATTTCAGTGACATCGATGTAATCTGGCAGCCAACAACAGTGGACTGGAATGTGCATTCATGAGCAGTGATGACTTCACTGTACTAGTCAGTGGGGGCAGTAGATGCTGTCAAGTGAGCATGTGTACTGTGTGGCTATCACATTAAATATGACTAATAGAGTAGAGCAATGATGCATCAAATTTTGTGTTAAATTTGAACATTCCTCCACAGAAACCATCCAGATGATTCAGAAGGCCACAGGTATGGGCAACTGGTGATTGGCAGCTTCATTACCACACGTGCTTACTCATGTGTCATGTCTTGTGCAGAATCTTTTTGAGCAACATCAAAGCACCCAGGTGACTTAGTCCCCTACAGCCCAGATTTGCATCCCTGGGACTCCTGGCTTTTCCCAAAACTGAAATCACTTTTGAAAGGGAAGAGATTTCAGATAGCTGATGAGATCTATGAAAATACAACGGGGGAGCTGATGGAGACTGGGAGAACTGTGTGAGGTCCCAAGGTGCCTATATTGAAGGGAACTGAGACATCATTGTCATATGTACACTATTCCTTGTATCTTGTGTCTTTTTCAATAAATGTCTCTATTTTTCATAGTAAAAAAATAAATTCTTGAGAAAAAAGAAAAATTATGATAGATGGAAATTATGCAATGGAATGGTAAATATGAAATATAAAACCCATTTTTTCCTTTTGTTAAAATTTCTTCTAAAGAAACTTGGTTCCTTAAAGCAAAAAATACGCTTAACTATATACTGCCATGTTAATTATGTAATTGGAAGGGCTCTTTGTGACAGCAAAAGCGCAAGATGGCAAGAAGGGGAAAAGTTTTGAGGTTCCTAGACAACAGATGACACATCATTGTTTGAAGGCAGACTATGGTAAATTAAATATGTATTTCATAAACCATAGGATCACTACTAAAAATATAAAGAAAGATGTGTAGTTCATGAAGATAAGATCAAATCATGCAAACAACCAATTAATGAACAAGGCAGAAAAGAAATAACAAAAAAGAAACAAAATAGGTCAAATGGCAAATGAAGGGGGTCAAAGGCGTGGTATTGGACAGTCTTCCCCAGGTGTCACTGTGGTTTCCTGCTTCAACAGCACTTGAACAGAGCCAGTGCGAGAACCCCCATCCCAGGCAGCTAGCCAGCTCCATCCTGCCACTACCTCACATCGTCCGCAGACTGCCCCAAGTTCCCTGCCACTGTTCCAGCACCCGAATCCACCTGTGCTCAGCAACCCATCATAACAACATCCACCTCGCAGGTGTGCCAGAACTACCACAGGGCTTGAGGCCGCCATCAATCCCAGATCAGCTCCAGCTCTACGTTTCCTACATCTACCTGTCCATGTCTCACTACTTTGACTGTGATGATGTGGCTTTGAAGAACATTGCCAAAGATTTTCTTCACCAGTCTCATGGGGACAGAGAACATGCTGAGAGACTTATGAGGCCGCAGAATCAACTAGGTGGTGGAATCTTCCTTCAGGATATCAAAAAACCAGAACGTGATAACTGGGAGAATGAGCTGAATGCAATGAAGTATGAATTATACTTGGAAGAAAGTGTGAATTAGTCGCTACTAATACTTTAGACTTTGCACAGACTGGGCCGTAAAAAAAATGACCCTCATTTGTGTGACTTCATTGAGACTCACTACCTGGGTGAGCAGATGAAATCAGTCAAATAATTGGGGGACCATGTAACCAACTTGCACAGGTTGGGGGCCCCTGGATCTGGCCTGGTAGAGTCTCTCTTTGACAAGCACACTCTGGGAGACAGTACAGAGAGCCCAGCCTTAGGCTGCCTTCCCACGGCCATGTAAGTGACTTCCATGATCACCAAACAGTACATGCATGTTGGAGTTGCCTTCACCTTTTCTATAGCTTGTATGAATCATCCACTTATGACCTTCAATGGTACTATTCTTTTAAATAAAGTAATTTGGTGCCCCCCCAAAAGAAAAGTAGTGGTGATGGGAAGAGACTTGACACTGAGTGGTGAAAACACGATGCAATATGATGTATCACAGGATTGCACACTTGAAACCTATATAATTTCATTAACCAGTGTCAGCACAATAAATTTAATGTTTTTTTTTTAAAGGGCAAGTTGGTGTACTTAAACACAACTGTATCAGCAATTCCAGTAGATGCAAATGGTTTAAACACCCCAATTATAAGGCAACAAATATCAGATTGGTTAGATACGTAAGTTCAATACATGTGCTATTTATGAAAACAAACAGTGAGAGAGAGGGAGAGGCATGGTCCTTGTACCCTGGTCTTGTGCAATAAATGTCTCTGTTTTTCATATTATGTGGCTGGATACTTTCTCAACAGATCTCATGGAGTGTGTGAGCATACACACAAGTATATATACACACACACATACACACACTAGTAACTATTAATCTTAACATAAATCTTCATTTTACAATAGCATCACAACAAAATACCTGCTAATAAATTTAATATAAGAAGTGCAAAATATGTACCTTGAAGACAACAAAACATTGGTACAAGGTAAAGAAAAATCTAAAGAAATGAAGAGACATGCCATATTCATGGTTTTAGAAGATTCTATGTTATTCAGATGACAAATATCTCCCAAATTGCCTAAAATTCAGTATAATACACCAGGCCTTACATAGATATTGACAAGTTGATACTAAAATTGGTACGAAAATGCAAAGGATGAAAGATAGCCAATATCATTTTCTAAAAGATGAATACAGTTAGAGAACTTACAATATTCTATTTCAAAGCTGATTAGAGACATAGTAATCTATACATTGAGGTATTAGCATAATGATCTAAATATATCCTATATACAAATCTTTTAATGGAGGCGCAATTGTTTTCTCCCAGTCTGTGGTTTGTTTGTCTTTTCATCTTCATAGATGGATGGTATAAAGGTACGTAACTGACTTTTGTAATCTTGAATCCTGAATCATAGGAAGAGAGCAAATGTCATTCTAATGGTTAGTATTTAGCTATAAGTCTTCAACAGCTATGGTACGTCAGAATGAAAAGTTCCTTTCTACTCCAGTTTATATTAGAGTTTTACCAAAAAGAAGTATTTGATTTTATGTGTATCTATTGGGGTGATGTTATTCCCCTCGTATTTTGTCAACATAGTATATTAATCAGTTTTTGGATATTAAAACAAACTTAGATCCCTCGGATATTTTAATTTTTTGTTAAATACTGTTAATATTTTAAGTATTTTTATTTGTACTTATGAGGGATATTGTTCTGTAGTTTGATTGTACGTTATTGTAATATCTTTGACTGGCTTTTGTATCAGGTAATATTTGTCTCAGAATAAACTGGTAAAAAGTCTCTATATATTTTTGAAGTATTTTTAAGCATTAGTATTTTTTCATATTTAATTATTTGATAAAATTCACTAGTAAAGTCATCTGAGCCTGGGGTTTTATGAAATATCTGTATGGTTTTCAGGTTTATTTAGATTTTTTTTTAATTTCTTGAGTCAGTTTTGGCCCTTTGTGTCTTTCTAGGAATTTAGCCAATTATATTTTATTGTCAAAAAGTGGTAAATGATATTTTTTAATCTTTAATTTCCTCAAAGTTAGTAATAATATGTTTTTTCATTCTTTATATTGATCATTTGTCTTTGATTTTTAACTCATTAGTCTTACTGAAGATTTGTCAATTTTGTTGATCAATTTTATAATCAACTGAATTTGATTTCATTGATTTTTCTCTCTTGTTTTTCTGTTAGGTTTTTAATTGATTTATGCCTCATAGTAATCATCTTCTATGTGATAGCTTCATTAAATATTTATTCCACATTGAAGATGTCATCTGCAAGGTTCTCTTCAAAAATCAGAAAGCCTGACTAAAATGCAAACCTAATTTTGTATTTAACCCTCACCCAAGGGTATGTTTATTGAGTTTTTGAAGAGAGAAAGGGATGGATGGCAGGAGGGTAGACAGAGGCAGAAGGTGAGAGAGAGAAACATCAATCGGTTGCATCCTGTACCTGCTCCAATGGAGGATCAAACCTACAAGCACAAACCTAATATTTTTAATTCAACATTTAAATTTCAATGGCTTTTTGGATAAAGTTTCTGTTAAAATAAAGCTCAAAAATTTAAGCTGATCAATATTGGGTGGCTGGATAATCATCTCCCTCCCTCCGGAACACAATTTCTCATCAAGTTAATATCTTTCTTGTGGAACAAGCTGCTTATGGTGAAAAAACCATTTTTATTTGTTTAATTTTATCTTCCTATTCTAGCATCAGCTGTTATAGTTATAAAATACAATGAGAAAATTCACTAGAAGAATAAAACAGAAAAAATAAAAAACACATAGCAAGAGAGTAGATAGGAACCCAACAATTTCAGTAATATTATTAAATGTAAATACTCGAAATTATTTTATGAAGCAAAGATTATAACATTAAATTAAAAAGCAACACCCAATAATATGCTGCCAACAACAACAACAAAAAAATACTTTAAATATAAAGACACAGAGTAGTTAAATATAAAGAATGATACATCATGCTAACACTAATCCAAACAAATACCAATACACTGAAGTCGCTCTACACGCCATCGAGTTCTGGCTGTTGAGCATTAGCTTCCTGTTCTCCTGGATGGCGCCATTCATAATAAAATAGCCAATACTCTTGGTGCAATACTTGGTACCTAGTGTTTGCCTCTGCCAGTGCCTGGTGGACAAACTCTGTTTTATAATATAGTTAAATAATTACACATGTAATTCTTTGCTTAATATTGTTTCTCCTTCTATATTGCATACTCTATGTCATGAAGTATTCATGCATTGCCCTTTGCTTTAGAGAATATGCATTTGAATAGATGGCCGATGATATTTTATTATTCAATAAGCTATTACATATAATTGAAGTGGAAAGATAAGAAAATTGTGACAATCATATAAATAGAAAATTTGGAAGAATATTAAAAGTTAAAAAGAAGTTATAATAGTTAGAATTTTTTGATAAATAGAAATTTAAAAGTATCTAGTTGTAGTACTGACAATTCAGGTATGCTCAGTAGGTTTTTATCTGTTATTCTTGATGTGATGTTATTCTTCTGATACTAAAATGCGGCATTGGAATCGTCATGACTCTGCATCCAACCAGCATTTCTGTAAGACTTGAAAAGTTAGAATATGACATTGTCACAACAGGACAGTGCTCAGTTAAATGGCAGCTTTCTCTATGCCAAGAGTTGTGGGACTTGGCACTTAAATCTTAATTACAAAAAAAAAAAAAAAGCATTATCAGATATTAAAGCTCTACAGGGAAATTGAATGAGTCACAACAGAGAATTCCAGGGTTAGACCTGCTTCACCTAAATTTAATTGATTCATACAGTACAAATAATCCAGATATATAAGTAAATCAATATCCATAAGAAATTTCAGCCATTCATTTGAAAGAAAAGGACTCTTCTACTGTGAAAGAATTATATTGTTGGTTGGGGGTAAATGTGATCAATGAATAATAGAGTACCTTGACTAAGAAGCTGAATTAACCAACATAGTTGTTTAGAACTTCTTCAGTTTTGTGAATACTAATGGCAGATGTACAAGTGAATTCCTTTACAAAATAAATTTGTGTCAGATTTACAAATCATACATATTTTATGAAAGAAAACAAAAAATAAATGAAAGAATTAATTAGCTGAGGAAGTTGAAAAAGATAATACCAAGCAAGGACATCTGCCTGTCTCTCAGTAACAGACATCATGGCGGCAGTGAGCAGCGATGTGAAAGAGAAGCCAAATGACAGGGAAACACTTCCTAGTTAAATGGAGACCAATTTCAGATTTTGGAGAACAACAAAATAGTTCTGTCACACACGATTTAGAAAATAACAAGCAGTGACATTTTCCCTTTGATACTTGCTAACTGTCCCAGCTGTACAGTGCATGACTGATCGACGGTAGACAAAGAATATCAGGAAAAGTGGTCACAGGCAAAGAAGGAAAACAAATATCTTGAACCTCATGTGCAAGTCTATTGAACTACGCATCTATTGAACACTCAAATGACTGGAGAAAAAAAAATAATAGATTATCTAAGAATACATTTTATCTCAAAATTAATCAGTTCCCTAGAGACAAAGATGAACAATGTTTTTTCTTGGTTTGTCTGTTTGTTTGAATATGTTGACAGAGACTTGCAACTCACATAAACTCATACCAATAAAATGTGTCAAAATGTTTTATGTAACTTACATATACATATACCAGAATATCACATAGTGTTTGCCTGCTTTCTGTCCTCAACCTTCCCTTTGCTAGCTAAAACAAATTGATTAAGTACTCATTCTGTATACAACAGGGTCACGTGTCTTTACCACCAATCTTTATCCTACATGGGTCAGTGATCACCTGAGATACTGGGGGATGATTGGCTTAATGCTTCCTTCCGAATCACTTCCATCTGCAGCTCCCACAAAGGCTAAACTCCTAACCATTGTCTCAGGTCTGCCTCAGCATTCTGCTCCCTTTACCTCCCATCACTGCCTGGAACACCAGGGTGCTCATTCTTTGTCTTTAATTTATTGAAGGACCAGGTACACAATGTTAATGTGTAGTAGACTTTTACTGACTTTTTCCGTGCAAAGGAGATTTTATCAAATAAAAATAATTTTGAATGTAATTCAACCTATAATTATTCCTACAAATGTATCAGCCTTCCTCTCTCTATAGAACTCCTCACCAGTTTTCCTTGCAGTCAGTCCTAACCCTCCTACTTCCTTGTCTTAGGAAACCCATATGACGTAAACAGCACAAAACAGAACAACAGCCCTGTTAATGTTATGAAGAGATCAATACTTGTCACTCTCCTATGTAGCAATTTAAACCTATGTCTAAAATGTCTCTAACTTATATGCAGAGGCATTATTTTTGAAAAGTTGACAATATATAATGAATTCTCTAACAAAATACTAGTTTTATTTTTAAAGGGAAATTCAGTTTTCTTCCCAGGCTCACATACAGTAATAGCTCTAATATATCACATCTCCCCCAAATAGATGCAAAATATAGAAGATAATGGAGACTGTTAAAAATAAGTTCAGACTACATTAAGATGATAATAAAATATAATATTAAGGCTAGAATAAGGAAAAATGAATTAAAAATTGCATTTGACTGCTATAGTAATTCAGTGTTTATCAAATCCCTGCCTTGAGATAAGCAAAGGAGTCCTCAAAAATGTTATAAACAAGGTCCAAAGCTAATATTTTAGACCCTTAACTTTTTCTCAATATCAATTAATTTTTTTAAGGAATACCTTGAAATGTGTTCCCTTCATATGAATTTTGCATATCAGGCACAGTTTTTCCTTTTCTAAGACAAAGTCAAAGCTAAAATAATTTACACTCTCATGGACAATCATGATCACAAATCAAATAAGTAAATAAAAATATGTATATAATAACTTTTCAAATATACTGGCTGGCATGTGTATTATAAACTTACATATAGTTAATATATTCAGAATGTATATTTTGTTGGAATGTGTATTTTTATATGTTTATGCTATTATATGAGTTCATTTTCCAACCATTCTCATGGATATCATTTCCTAAGCAGAAGAATCACTTTTTCCGTGTTACTTCTCGTTCTGTGATATTGTGTAAGGTAAGTTCCATATTTCATCATAAGGATGAATGGCTTTTCTTCTATACTCTATAATTTGTACAAATGGCCAGTAGTTTACTACAAATCCATAGCATTACGCACAGTGGACTTCCATGCTTCGAAGAGTTCCCTGGCAGCTGGATTTCACTCTCAACACATACGCGTGCAGAAGGGCCAGAAACTCATCACTGCACCGCCCTTTAATGGGCCATGATTTTCAGGAGTTGTTCTCAAAGCCAGTGCTGTTTCCTAAAACAGTATGTACATTTTCTTTCTTTTTCTATACCCTGAAAAATACTGAGTTGCAATGGAATTACCTGATCTGTTACAGATCCATAAAATACCCAGTAAAACCTCTTTTCTCTTGGTTTTTCTGTTTTTGTTTTCATTCTGCCTCCATTTCAGTTTTTCGTAAATTGTTCTGTTAAGAAATTCTGACATTACTGAAGAAATGTTTTGGTGAAATGTATTTCTTGGAAGTTTTCAAGGATTTCAAATGTATATGGATACAGTTGTTTAGTGTTCTTATTTTCAAAATGTTTATTTTTGATGGCCCTTTCTCTTTGTGTACCTGTGTGTTGTCACTTCCATCCTCCCTTAGAGTTAATTACATTGGCTAGAGTTTTCAATGCTTCTTCAATATATTCCAGAAAAGCCCGTTTATAATTGTTATAATTAGCTTTGTTTCATAAATAGTTTTGATGTTTAAATTAATTTATAATTTTATTTTCCATTCTTGTTGTCTCAAAATTTGAGCTTTTTGTTTACATTTTTTCCCATTTAATTGTAGAAGCATTGATTTCTATGAATTCTTTCTAAGCATTGATTTAACAATATCTCATAGATTCTCACATATACAGCATTTTTATTTTTTCTAGATATTTTCCAATTTCATCTTTTGTATCAATAGTTGTTCACTAGCATTTCTTTTGGATTTGCAATTCAAAGGAGTTTGTTTTGTTGTTACTTTTTGTTGTTAATAATTTCAGAAATGAATTTTAATTTTTATTACTTTGTTGTTAGGTAATGCTAGTCATATCATTTATATTTGGGGGGTAGTTTCTTATTTATTTAATACATGGTCAGCTTTTCTGAATATTCTATGTACAACTAGAAAGACATATCTACTAGAGCTGGGATTCACAAGGAGATATTCCTATTGGAATCTACCATATTGATTATGTTGTTTGGGTGTTTTCCATTCTTATGACTTTGTTGCCAAATTAATCAATTTGTGTCTGTGAGAGGTATGTTAATATTTCATATTATGATGTTTCACGTGTTTCTAGTTTCCTCTTTGGTAGTTTTTTTTATATGAAAGTCATTGGTGTGTTTTCATTATGAATGCATTTTCATTATGAAGCCTCTAGCAGTAAGAAGTGACTTTGTCTTACTTAATTGTTTTTGAGGGGTTGTATCTTGTCCAATATCAAAATCATTAACCTGATTTATTTTTCTTTTCATTTCCTGGTATATTCTAGAATACCCTTTTTTTCCCCATTCTCATGGACTTTTTATGTTTTTTTTTTATTTTATGTCTGTTTTATATAATTAAAAGTCTAAAATAGTTAGATTTTGCATTGTTAGCAACCTATAAATATTTTTAAGTAGGTAAGATAAGGCTATTTACATTCATTAATAGGACCAATTTATTGGCTTGAATTAGCTATCCTTTTTCTTATTATATTATTTGTATTTATAGTTTTCTAAAAATTATAATTCTACTAATTAGCTATTACATATATTGCTTTTAAAAATTTCTACAACCTCAATATGTGCAGTAATTAAACTTGGTAGTAATGTCTTCGCTATTTACTACCTCTGTTCACATTCATTTTTAATATTTTACTTTCAGGCTAATACCCATGTGCAAATCTTTCTTTTTAACTTTGTTGAGATGTAATTGACAAATTAAAATTGAATTTAGCCCTGGCTGGTGTAGCTCAGTGGATTGAGCACTAGCCTGCAAACCAAAGGTTCAATTCCCAGTCAGGGCACATGCCAGGGGTGCAGGCCAGGTCCCCATTAGGGGGCGTGCGAGAGGCAACCACATATTGATGTTTCTGTCTTTCCCCCTCCCTTCCCCTCTCTAAAAATAAATAAATAAAATCTTTAAAAATATTCTAAATAAAAAATGAAATTGAATTTACAAATTCCAACCTATTATTCAAAATAGTGTGTTCTATATAAACAACGTGATTCTGTCATTTTTATCTTTGTAATTTAGTTTCCATATAAATCAACATGCCACCAGATATTTTGCTGAAGTTTGTTCCAGGTTTTTTCTTAGTTTTCTGGACTACATTCCTAGGAAATTGTACAAGAAGTTTTCTGGAGTACATTCCTAGAGATCAGTCCTTTGGTTTTGTCATCTTAGTAACTTAAAACTACTGGTCTCTGGCCTTTACCCTTAAAGTCAGTTTGACTGAACTAAAAATCCTTCCACATTTCCATTCCATGACTACCTGAAATATGTTGGTCCATTGTCTTTAGAGAGTAAGTGTTGCTGTAAGGATCTCATTACTTTAGAAGAGACTTACATGTTTGCCTTGGCTGACAGAGGTAAAAACTCAGCAGTTCAAATAGAATATATTCTGTTCCAGCATAATTTTCCAGTACATAGTACTCCTTATCAATATGAGATTCTATTATTATTACTTCAACTATTCATCCAGAAAATTATACTAACATGGACACTGACAGTCATGCACATTTTAATGTGTCAATTACATGATATTTGTTTTGTTTGTTTTTGTTTACATCTATCCATATGAGGATCTATAGTTTTATGACTGACTTAGCCTACAATCCTTCTCACCCTAACCATGTAAATATGTCCTCTCTATCCAAGTCTGAAATAATGATATAAAGAATTACTTTTAAGGGTTTTTACCAGGATACTCTCAGAAATCACCCTCAGTGTTAACTGTAATAATATGTATGAGGTGTGTTCAGAAAGTATCCAGCTATGTAATATGAAAAATAGAAACGTATAGAAGATATAAGATACAAGAACCATTGTACATAGGATAATGGTGCCTTAGTTCACTTCAAAGTAGGCACCTAGTGACCCCACACAGTTCTCCCAATCACTATCAGCTACCCCATCATATTTCCCTGAATCTCATCAATGGTCTGACATCTCTTTCCTTTCAAAGGTGATTTTAGTTTTGGGAAAAGCCAGAAGCCACAGGGCAACAAATCTTGGCTGTAGGGGCTGAGTCGCCTGGGTGATTTGATGTTTCACACACAAAAAAAAACTCTGCACAAAATGTGATGCACAAGTGGGGGCATTGTCCTGATGAAGCTGCCAATCACCATTTTGCCCAGAGCTGCAGAATTCTGAAGTATCCAGATAGTTTCTGCAGAGGAATGTTCAAGCTTAATGCAATATTTGATGTAGAGTCATTGCTCTACTTGCTCAATCATTTTGAATGAGACAGCCACACAGTACACATGCTCACTCAATGGCTTCTACTGCCTCCACTGACTAGTACAGTGAGGTCATCATTGTTCATGCATGTACATTCCAGTCCACTCTCCTTGGCTGCAAGGTTACATTGATCTCCCACAAACTGTTTTCATTATACTAACAATGGTTAAACTTTTTCCAGACTCATATATGTCAGTATCTGCACCTTTGACATCAATTCACCCAAGGGCATGTTCACCTGAGCAAATTATAATATATGCCCCCTTTTCCACTTTTGCTAGCAAAGAAGGTACTTATAATCATTGTAAACAGCAATTACATAGTAAAGGCAATTATCTAGGCATGATATTTTAAATATTAAGAACATTAAAGTTGCCTAGAAGAGAACTATAAGTGATATTCATTTTAATATATAAAATATTTTAATACAAATACACAACACATTTTAACAAAAAGCCAAACTTTAAAGAGGAATGGTAAACACAACTAAAAAAGAGCATAATTTCACAGGGTTTATTTCTAACATAATATGCATTCATAAAAGTGCAAAACAGAATGGAAAGAGAAAGCCTTTTACACTGAAACCAATTGGTCATTAGAAAACAAGGAAATTATATTTAGTAAAGTTCCTTTACTTTAGAATTAACAAAGCTAGAGTAATAAAAATTCTATTTTTACATGAAGAAAGGATATTTTAGACTATACAACTATATTCTTGCTGTTTGGCTTCATTTTCAAATTGGTAATTTCAAACTAATTTTTCCTTAGATTTTTGCCAAATCGGCAAGGAAATTCAATAAAAATAAAAGCACTACACCCTGGCTAGGTAGCACGATTGATTAGAACTTTGTCCTCATGTGCCAAGGTTGTAGGATTTACCCCCTGTCAGAGTAGATATAAGAATTATTCCAGTGAATGCATAAATAAGTGGAACAACAAACAGATGTTTTTTTCCCTCTCTCTCTTTCTCTCTCTCCCTCCTTAAAATCAATCAATAAATAAAAGCATTATTGTTTGTAATACCATATCAAGAAGATTAATTTGCATGACATTTATTATAGTCTAAACAAATGTTAATAGTTCATAGCCCATACAACTACCTCAGGTAAAACACTGCCAGAATCATTTATCCAACTGACATAAATGTAGCAGGTATATGTTTAAAAAGTTATATTGTTAATTTGCCATGATTCTGTAAATGAATCTACATTAAAATAATTTTAACAAAAAGGTAAATAATGTCTTTTGGACATCAAATTACATGCAATTTAAATATATAATCACTTTTTCTTTAGAAAACAGAATAACAGAAAAAGTAATGTATATTCTTAGAATTTTTTATTGTGGTAAAATGCATGTAACATGAAATTTACCATTTTAAGCATTTGTAGGTGTGTAATTCAGAAACCTTAAGTACTTCACAATGCTGTGCAACTATCACAGTTATCCACCTCCAGAACTTACTCCTCATCCAAAACTGAAACCATGGGCCCACTGAGCAATAATCCCCCACCATCTCAGCCCCTGGTCACAATGATTCTACGTTCTGACTCTACGAATTTGCCTATTCTATGTAACTCAAATACGTGAAACCATACAATATTTATCCTGTTGTCGCTGGTATATATAATTCATTTAGCATAATGGTTTCAAAGGTCATCTATATTGTAGCACACATTAGAATTTCATTCTTTTTAAATCTAAATAATGTTCTATTGTATGAATATACTGCATTTTATCTATTAATCTGTTGATGAGCATTTGGGTTGTTGCTACCTTTGAAATATACCCACTATAGCAGCTACTGAATAGGCTGCTATAAACATTGGCATGTAAATAACTGTTCAATTCTACATTTTCAATTATTTTAGATATATACTTAGGATTCTATGTTTAACTTTTTGAAGGACAAATATACTGTTCTTTATATAAATTTTTTACTTTAATGGCTAGGAGAGATTACTGGAAAGCTAATAAAGTGAAAATAATGTGGAAATTTTTTAAATTAAATTATGTTTGTTTTATGGAAAAACAACTTAATTGAATATTTCAGTTTACAAGTATATTGCCTTTTCTAAGCCTACATGGACAACTTGCCTCCGTAGTTTTTGAAAGCAGGCATAATTGTTATAAACAAAATTGTTATAAATAAAAAAGAAAATCTGCCATTGTACCCAAATTACATACTGTTATCATTTTTGCAGAGTGTATTTACGGACTGTTTACTGTGTGTCCACAAGTTATTTTGTTAACACAAAATGGGATATTATTATATATACTCATCAAGATATTTTACTTATAGCATATCTGTATTTTCATATTATATCATTATTATAAATCATTACATGGATAAACTATAATTTATATAAAAGAATATTGGCCACCTAAGATATTTTTAGAATTTTGTTATTACAAATAATGTTGCATTTATCATTCTTAAAGATAAATATTTGTCAACTTGTGTAATATTTTCTAGATGAAAATAATTATAAGAATTCATAGGTAAAGGATTATACACATTCCAAATTTTGCTAATTTTTATAAAGTTTAATTTTGCCATTAGGAAATTATTTTCTGTATATCATCATTCTAAGAAAATCCTTTATAACTCAAGATCATAAAAATATTCTCTGTAACTCCTCTTATACTTTAAAGTTATACAGTTTAACATGTCTAAAATTTATATTTTCATGGTAATAAGCAGGAATCAAATTTAACTGATATTTGCTAAAAAGTCTCAGATATATCAATAAATAATTTAGACTATAGGATATTAGAAACATTTATTACTAGTTCATTTGACCCAAATTGATATATAGCAAAACTTGCTAAAAATCTGTTATGTGAGTTTCAATTTCTTATTTTGAATACAAGAAAATCTATCATTCTTTCTTGCAGGAATATGGTAAATTAAAATAAGTAAATAAAATTAAGTGAGGCAAGTATGTTAAAGATTGATGATGAGGTAGGGGAGAGCAATGGGAAAAATGCAGGATAACTGTATCTGCAATAAAAAAAAAAGAAAGAATACAGAAAAAAGAATTAATTTGATATTATTGAGAGTTATAAAATCAGAACATGTCTTACTATAAAAATGCAAAATGAGTGAAATTCTCTTTCAAAGAAAGTTTAAATTTAACCTAGTAATTTCAGTTATCTTCACAGACAAAAGAAAAAAGTTATTAATTCTTACTCTCAGGGAGGTTACAATATGTTTGAAGTCATATAATCACATACCCAGGAAGAAAAGGGTTAAATGTATTTGTAAAATTAAGGTCCTGTAAAATTTGTTGATATACAATGAAAGCTAAAATAAAGAAAAATGGCAGTCAAACATGTACCATTTAAAAGATCCTGACAGAAGTGTAAAAATAGGCTCTCTATTGAAGTTGTTTATTAATCTTCCAAACTATGTCTTACCCCATTTATTTTTTAATTCATCTCATAAATACATTTTAAGATTTTATTTATACATATTTGTAACACTGGGACATATACTGAGGTATAAATGAATATTAACCAATAATATTTTTAAAAAATGAGAATCCTTTTGCAAGAGCTTACCATATTTCCATAATTCAAACAAAAGCTTCTAAACTTACATAGAAGGCAAGATCATACTCCTCAAAGTGTAATTAAACTTGCAATATGAACTGGGAGAAATATAAATCATTATTTTCTACTGTTTTCTTTCAGAAAGATTTCCTAAAATTATATAATTCATCTCTGCATTTTATACACCATGATGCAGAATATTTTCCTATTTTTTGTCTCCTATCTATGTAACATTTTCTTGGATGATTAATTATTTTTAAAATAAAATCATGTTTGCAGTACTGTATGTTTTAGTATGTAGAAATAAAACCAAGCCTTGGATATCCATTAACTTTAGTTTTATCTTTTCTTTGTCCTGCTTATTTTTAATGCTGAAAAAAATGATGACATAATGGAGTTCATCATCATCCTAAATCAACTTATGGATGAAAGTTAATGACAGAAAAATAATGCATCACACAGTTCTTTCTGTGGTATTACATTAATGCGAAAATAAATGGCATTTTAGTTTTCTGTTTCAATGATGTTGGTTATTATTTCTCTGAGTAAGCATAACTTTGTTTAGTAACCTCGGTTCATAGCAGAAGCCAGACAATTGCTGTCAACTTAACGCAGCCATTGAATCTTTCTATCTGCTACTAATATCCTAGCCATCCTTTAGTTGATTCTTACATCTCAGCTTTCAGAAAATGAGTGATTACATCTTCATACCCTTTCCCTTCAGCTTCATGGAATGAACTGAATTACTTAATAGGTCTTGCTCTGCCCTTTGAATTCCTGGTCTGAATTCTCTGCTGAACTATCTAAGAGTCTTAAAAATAAATTCTCAATGAAGTCATAGCCTACATTTCTCTTTGAACTTTTATACAAATGTCACAATGCTCTATTATATAAAATTAATTCAAAACATAATGTTACATATACTCTTACCCTTTAGTTAGCTTTCAACTTCAGTGATTCCTCATTGCCATTGTTATGAATTTCAGGGATATAGGTAAATGGACATAAGGGCATTAACTAATAAAAAAAAAACTATTCACCTTCATATAGCTCTTTCTGAATCATATGCAATACGCCATATTTGGGAAAAAAAGAGAGAGTGGATTTTGATTATGCTTTTATCCTTTTGATAGTGTTATTTCAGAAATAATTAGTTCAGCTTTGTGATAGAGTATAGTCAAGTAACAAAGCAAAATCTGACACCAAGAAATGGAGTTCTAGAAATAAAATGGTGGCAAGATGAAATCCCTAATATTTAACTGCATTGCCAAATTAAATGTGTAAGCCATATTTGTACTTCTTAAGTGCAAGTTATATATCTTTAAAATTATGTAGGCAAAATAATATCCAAATAACCTAAAAATAATGGTAAAAACAGATTGTGTTATAATGAAAAAAAGGAGAATAGAGGAATCATAGACCCTTATTAGACATGTGACTTTAGAAATAATCTCAGCCAACACATCATCTTCAAATGAGGAAAATACACTCCAGCAAGAGAAATGAAACTGCATGAGACATAATGCATAGGAACTGGATCTAAAACCTCATGTTCTTTATCATATCAGCAAATTATTAAGCCAATAGTATTCAAGAGAACAAATAATTTATCTTTGATTTTTCAAATTCCTTATCAAACAAAATATATACATTCATTGGCAATTTATTCTATTCCTTTTAGTTGTTCTCCTTTGCTATAATTAAATATTGCATAAAACATAACTATAACATAAAAAATAAATTTTACCAGTAAAATTTGAAGCTAATTTAATGTTTTGTGTTTTGTATTCTATAGATTATTTATTTTTTTAAAGATTTTATTTATTTTATCTTTAGAGGGGAAGGGAAGGAGAGAGGGAGAGAAATATCAATCTGTGGTTGCCTCTCATGCGTCCCCTGCTGGGAACTGGCCTGCAACCCAGGCATGTGCCCTGACTGGGAATCGAACTGCAATCCTTTGGTTTGCAGGCCCACACTCAAGCCACTGAGCTACACCAGCCAGGGCATATGCTATAGATTATTTAGATAAGGTTCAGATTCAATCAGAAAACTCCTATAAGAAAATTCAAAGGAAAGCAATTACAAATGAGAATATGTACAAAGTGAGATGAATAAAGGCACTCCTGGTTGAATGCATGGTTTTTAAATGAAGTAGGTACAACTAAATGCTTTCAAATCTCAATGTACTTTCAGAGGATAAAAGCACCTTTGTGAGCTAGATAGTTGATACATTTACCCATTCTTCATGTCAATAGTATGGAAGTATGATAATAATATCTAGCTGGTTGGATTGTTAGCCCAAAGCTCACTGGTCTCTCCTACTGTGATGCTGCATTATTCTCTGGTCTGCAACTTCTCTACACAGATGGAAGAAAAAATGTCCTCTACACTTCAGGGAGTGGTTGCCGAGACCTCTGATTTTCTAACTTTCTCTACAACCTCAACTACTTGGCCTTATATACTTTTTGTATAAAGAAAGACCTGGAAAAGCATAGGATTTTTTTAAAAGATTTTACTTATTTATTTTTTGAGAGAGGAAAAGGAAGGAGAAAAAGAGAGAGAGAAACATCAGTGTGTGGTTGCTTCTTGTGCAGCCCCTACCAGGGACCTGGCCTGCAACCCAGGCATGTACCTTGATTGGGAGTTGAACTGGTGATCCTTTGGTTCCCACACTAGCGTTCAATCCACTGAACCACACTAGCCAGGCAGGACTTATTTCTACAGAAGAAATAATTGGACCACAACATTGGGAAAAACAAGTAAATTTGATTTTCTGCAGCTTATCCATTCATGAGAAGATTAGAGAGAGAAATTCGGATGACTAAACTGAAGAATATATATTTTACAGGTATTTACTGAAGAACTATTACATACAAGTCCTTGTTGTAGCCCCCAAGTTGGCTGAGGTGAACTAAACAGTCATGAGCTCTCTCCTCACTAAACAGGAGACAGTATTCTAATAAAATCATACAATCCATTTCACACTGGTGGTGAGTATTCTGAAGAATAAATCAAGAGTGCCATATCACAGGAAAACTGGCTACATTTGGGAAGACACAGTAGGTTAATAAGGCCAATATCTAATGGGTAAACTCATAATAAGGAATTAAAAAAGGTAAAAGAATGATGAAGAATTGAGAAGACAGAGAAACTTGAGAAGAAAAGAGTTTAGAACAAACGACAAAGGATTTTTGTTATCATTTCTTGTCTGAATGTACAGTATGTATCATGGATAATTGTTTAATTAAATAATTAGTTATTCAATATATGTGCAGTCCTAAGCTGAATACTATACCAAAGTACAGATTTTCAGGTCATGTCTCTAGGCCATTTGGATTTGTGGTCAAAAGACAAATTGCTTTAACATTATTGTTCTTGTTGATGCCTGAGCTACTACAAAGAATGAATTATATTTTAAAACTATATTTTAAGGGCTCAAAATAAGTCAGTATTATTAGCTTTCAAGAAAGAAAAACATATGAAAAGTTAAATATCTTCTATGGTTCTTTTAGCAAGTAATGCTTTATGTTGGATCTATTCACTATTGACAGGTAAGAATGACTGATCAATTTGAAGAAGAAAAAAAGTCTACCTATTCTGGAGTTTCTCCTTTTTTTAACCTTATAAACCACTAAGGTAGAAGTTCACTAGCTTGAAGTTGGTGACTGTCTTTGACATGTCTTCATGACTCTCTGAAAATTTCCATCTATAAACCTCTGAATAATAATTGTATGGATATACACACAGGGTTTGAAAACTTATTCCCCAAAGAATGTCTAGGAGATAGGAGTCATCTTTCACATCCAAAAGATGCAAGACCTTACATAGTTGGATAAGATGTAAAATGTAGAATCTACATACTATAAGAGTTTCAGATTGTCAATGATTTAATTAAAGAGATAAAACGACTTTCATTTTTTTTTCTAAAGTATCCCTCAAGAAAGAAAATAATTACCCACATATGGCTTTCAATTATGTTTTTTGGAGAAAACAAAACAAAATAACAACAACGGTACTCCCACATAAAGCAAACTTTTGCTGGATCCCCATCTTGGAGTTCTATGACTTTGGATGATAAATAAGCAAGTGCTTATCTTGGCTTTTACTTTTTGTTATCTTTCCCCTTTCATTTTTGTTGATAGAAAAAGTTGGCTAAGTTTAAATCAAGTCTAGACTTATTGATTGCAACTTGTCATTTAATTGTATCTTCTATTATATAGTAATAACAGGAAAGCATTCTGAGATGTTTGCATGAAGGGTGTCATGCATAGCAAATCAGTGATGGATGGATGATGTACTTGTTTTAAAAAGTATTAGCTAGCCTGCTTACTAAACCACTTAAATATATATTTTTTTAAATCTTTGGATCTAGGGAGACAAGAAAGACTGGAGGGAAACAAATGCTGTATTGATTATTTTTAAAAGTTAAAAAGAGCAATCTCAAATAACTTGAAAGAGTGACATCAATAATGACATCAATACTTAATAAAATAATGGACCAGATAGAGAGGAAATGTTAAGTCCAGAGGCAATAAAATCAAGAACAATAAAAAAGATGAGTTTTTAGGTGAAAATCATGACAGGTTATCAATATTATCTCCCAATAGAGTTGAAAAAAAAAAAAAAACCAACTAGCAAGTAGAAGAAAGAAAAACAGTGTGTATGTACATACAATCCTCTGTTAATGACTGAGGTCTAAAAAGATCTATGATTTTAAGTATTCTCAAAGTCATATTCAAGTACACCTATTCTTATACTAACCCACGCTTCTTATTTCTATCCTTAGCTTTAATTCCTATGTGCTCATTGAACTTGAAAGATTCCAAACAGGACAGAGAGAGCTTTTGAGAGAAAATACAAAAAAAAAAAAAAAAGATGGGTTGTAAAATATTAAATTTCACTGTAGTTTTCTGAAAGCAATCTCCTGTCTATACTGATGGGTGCTAGGATGCACTGTATAAGTGTAGATATTGGAGCTAAAACACCTTAGTTAAATTTGGTCCCTCTAATATTCTAGATACATACCCTTAAGTGATCTGCTTAATATGTACTAACTTCATCTATATAAAAGGGGTATAATACAATTCTCTGCAGTTTTCATGAGTGTAACGTAAAATGTCCTAGTCATGATAAACACTATATCATTGGTAGTTTTTAAATACTGAATTATTTAAGGTAATTTTAGATATTCCCATCAATTTAGTGAATAACCTGCTTAATTCCAGGTACTTTCCTGGGTACTGGGAATGCAATAGTTAGAGTCCAAAGCTAATAGCAATTTGACCTAAAGGTGGAGTCAAACATAAATTCACAACAGCAAGAATAACAACAATGTAATGTGTGTGTGTGTGTATACATACACATGTAATTAAGGTTTTCAATAAAAGCTATGAACAGAAATGATAGATACTAATCTGAGCCACTATTGGCTCTAGAAGCCTATCAGTTATGCTTTTTTCCCAGGTCAACTGCTTTCCTACAGGTTCTGGTTCCTTGACCTTTACTGGATGGCCCAGCTTTCTGCCAGCTCAACCTCTCCCCCACACAGTCTTGCTTCACTGGTGCCTTGGAGGTTGGATGGACCCATGTTCCAATTCTCAAGTATCATTTCCCATTGAGATTTTTTATATTTGATAAGCCAATACTCAGGAACTCACTGTCCTCCCTTTTGGCTATTTTTATTATCTAGTGGAATTTACTCTTTAATGTAATATGCTCCCCCTTCAGCCCAAATGAAAACTGCACAAGGATTCTCTCTCCTTTTATTTTGCTGTTCCATCTGAGCAGCAAAGCATGCTAAAAACACATTAGGGCATACTATGTATTTAATAAATATTTTGTAATATTTATTAAAGAAGACCAAGTGATGTGATTATAAACCCAAATTAAAAATGGTAACAGGACTAAAAACAACAAAAATTATAACCTGTTTTCCTTTGCCCTTCTTATCGTTTTCTTCCTTCTATTTCCTGTTCACTCTCTTTCTCTAACATTTACTCCTTCTCTGCTAAATATGCAGTAGAAAGTAAAAGATGGACATTAGAATTTATGGAAAAATTAAAGAGAAAGAAAGAAAGAAAGAAAGAAAGAAAGAAAGAAAGAAAGAAAGAAAGAAAGAGAGAAAGAAAGAAAAAGAGAGAGAGAGAGAGAGAGAATAAGCCCTTGTGGAAATTAGAACAAGTTCGATGGCCCTAGGGCGCCTATGGAATGACTGGAAGCCAGAAGGGTATGGAAGGCTGACCATGTTCAGGCTTTATAAGACTTTTCAGATAGTTTGACTTTTTCCTAAGCCAGAAAAGTGTTCTCTTGAGAGAACAACATGATCCAATTTATGTATGTATTGCTCTAAACTCCTGATGTTCCTCCCACTTTTTAACTCCAGTTTTAAAAATATTCCTACAGAAATTTCAATGTAACATAAACTGTATAGAGCAAAAGCAGAGCAGACTTCTTGGATTCCTTTGGCAATCCAATAAGGAGACACTGTCAGCCATGTGAGTTATGTCAAGTGTGATGTCAAGACTAAGGTAATGGGTTGCAACAGAAATGTCCTTAGGAGGGGCCCTGGAACACCCAAAACCACAAGTCTGGACACTTGGAGGAGGATTCCATCTGGACACTGATATGAATGGGACCACTGCACCTTGCAGGCTAAGAGAATCTAGAGGTCTGACCACCCACCACTCGAGCTTGGCTGTACCACAGGTCATGCTCCAAGCCCTGCCAGACCTCCAATATATCACATACACCACCACCATAATCACCTGGCTTGAGACCAAAGCCCACCTCTCCAAGAGCGGGTGCCACCAGTGACTGGGACTTCCCAGTGCTCCACTTGCTTCTACTTGCTTCTACCAAGTAAGCTCCCAACATTGTGAGTAATCTGTGTACAATGCAATTGGCTTATTGGGGAGGTCTTCTCTAGTGAAGCTGGCAATGTGGAAAGACACATACGTGTATGAGTGACTCCTTTCAGGGATGTTCTCTTGCTCAAGACGGTAAACAAACTGTACAGGGCCAACATGTACATCACAGCTTTGGTACTAGACGTCATTTGTTGCTTTAGACAAGGCTTCCTCGTTAGCCTTCTCTACCGCAGGCTCATCTGTCCCTCTGTACCTCCAGAGAGAGATGATACTCTCCAACCTCCCCACTGCTGTTCTGATAATTACTTCTCTGCCTGCTACTCAAAACTCTCTTTTCCTCCAAGCCTCCCGCAGACTACCACAGAGCTCTTACTTTATCTTCATGCTTCTGTCTACTAAACTGAGGGCAACTTCCTGTATATTCTTCTTATTTGTTGAGGAGATGGCACCTTTTTCATAGCAAATCATCAAATCTAATTACCACTCTGGAATAGTCTGATTATGTGAACAGCTTCTCCAAACTCACTGTCAAAGTTATCTTTATAAAATGAAAATCAGAACATGTCACACTACTCCTCAGATTATATCATAGCTTTTTTTCCCTCCTAGATTAAAAAGTGCATATAGCTCAGCCTGTAACAGTAGTTCCCCAGTAAGGGTAATTTTGCCTCCAGGGGGTATTTAGTAATCCCAGAGATAAGTCTGATGATTGTCACAGTGGAAGATTGCTGCTCACGTCCAGTGTGTAGAGGTCAGGGATTCTTCTAAACATCCTAAAACATGTAGGGCAGCAGCTCACAACAAATCATTGTCTGGTCCAATGTATCAATAGCACTGAGGTTGAGACCCGCTGGCCCATAAAGTCTTCAGTGATCTGGAACCTTCCTATCAATCCAACAAAATGTTTACCATTCTTCCAACTCACTCACTCACTTCACTTGAATCATTTCCTGTGCTTTGAGTGCCAAGCCTTTTCCTAGCTGAAGGACCTCGGTCATTATTGCTACCTAAAACAGTGTTTCTTGTCTCATTTGAGATGAAGAAAAGTGTGGTGTGCACACAAGTGTCTTGAATGGGCCAGGGCTCAGGCGTGAAACTGGACAGCTAAGAAAGCGTAATAGAATTCTGGACATTTTTAGGCGTATAAAGGTATCATCAATGGAGCCATCCATTGGAGGGTCCATTGGTGGTCAATGGAGGGTCCAACTTCTTTGACTAGTAAGAGTCTAGTGGCCATTTGCTGATAGGGGCTTTCCATGTGCTATGCATACAGGGAAGAACCACAGACTGAACTCTAGGCTTCCTGCAAGACGCCCTGCTTGCGTTTTCCTTCAGAGTCAACCACTGCAGGGAAACCCAGGTTTTGACTTTCTACCAAAGAACTCAGAGCTGAATAATTGGGATACTAAACTAAAATAAAACAGACCTAAGTGAGGACTTGGGTGGGAACTTTTGCTATATAAGCTTGCCTCCCCTTTGTCTCAATGGAACACAATTTAGAGTGCTACCTGATTAAATCTGTCTCCCAGGCTGTAGCTCCTTTTGTAGCTCAAATAAATGGTTTTTATTCTTTATTACTGTCTATAATTAATTTTGGCTTACACCAAGATAAAAAATGGCTTAGTACCTGCCTTTATCATCTGAAGAAAGAACATTTAATGTTTATGTATTGAGGTAATATTTATTAAGTGAAAATATGCATTAAGAAGTCCATCCTCCTGAATAAAAAAGATGATATATATTAATCCTTCATTATAAACAATTAATATGTACTGCAGATAAAAATGAACCAAAGGGATATAAAGTGATTTTTAATCAACAGGTGAATACAAAAAGATTTGAAAATCAATGAGGTAAAATTGCTTTCCTCTTAAAATAATTAAATTAAAATCAATTTATTGCTACATGATGGACTACATTTCATTTAACCATTACTTTTGAAATTTAGAGGGCCCAACAATTAGTCCAGACAGATTACAGAACTCTGACCATTTGGTAGATATCACCAAAGACTTTGGTGTACTTAATGATGGGAAGACTTTTACATTAAGATGATCCTAGCCCTGCTCATCGATGCAAATGTACAGTAGGAGGATTTCAGATAATACATACAAGTCTAGGTTAAGGAATAGGTTTTTGTTTTTTGTTTTTGTTTTTAAACAGTGTCATTGAGATATAAACAGTGCTGCTGAGAGAGATGTACTTTAGAGTGTACAGTTTTATATGTTTTGACAAATGTGTGCATCTGTGAAACCATTGCCACATAGAGATAATGAACATGTCAGTTTTCCCCCAGAATTCCCTTGTGTCCCTTTGTGATTGTACCTTCTCTTCCTTCACCCCCACCCACAGTCCTTCATGTCCAATGAACTGCTTTCTGGTACGGTCAATGAACTATCATTGTCTTGAGTTGTATGCAAAGGGCATCATTTGGTATAGACTAATTTTGTCTGGCATTTTGCCAATATAAAAACCCATTAATGTGATTCACCGTATTAATAAAGTAAATACAGATAAAAAGTCAAAAGAAAATCAAATGTTCATCAACACATTAAAAAATGACAAAATTGTAATGTACCCACTTAATGGAATATTACTTGGCAAGAAAACAGAATAAACTATTAATATATGCTTCCAAAAATATGAAACTCAAAATAACTGTGGTGATTAAAAAGGGAAAATGATTATAAACTTCATGACTTTATTTTTATAAAGCTAGAAATATTTGCAAAGCATAAATTTGATAATCTACTAATCAGAATATATCTGTTGTATCTTTCCCATGGTAACACATTACAGATTTTGTAACCACACAGGAATTTCATATCTTTGATATGATTTTTTCCTTAATGCAAGCTAGCTTTCTCCAGTCTAATAGGTCCATGGTGGACCAGATGACCCCACTCTCTAAATCATTAAGCCCTTAGGACATCAGGTTTTGGTCAGTGTCAAATTGCCTTAAGAATAAAAACCTCAGGTCTGTTGATAAAGGGAACAGAATTTTGGTCGAAGTAAAGGCAACACCTTGAACCCAGTTGTTCCAAACCCCAGGCCCATGGAAGCAGAAGGACCCTACTGACCACACGGGCATGAAACTAGACAGAATGATTCCGTCACTGGCATCAGGACTTGATATTGTTAGTGTAGGTAGCTAGTTAGTTACTTACAAGGAGAAGGGAGAATGCTGGCTAAACTAGATTAAGTCTGAAAGCTACAGCTTCTAGACACTCCAGGGGATAGCAGAAATGCCCCACAAGAAGTTTAACAACCGTCCCTCCCTTCAGTGGAGAGGAAGGGTTAGCTTTCCCATCTGCTCAGGGAAAAACCAGTCCATTCCCCCAAGGGTGAGGGAGAAAAAGTAAAGGAGAAATTCCTCTGTTGGGTGCTTGCACAATGGAAACCCCGCCCCCAGACAACTCAGTGGGAGGAGGCACATGCGCAGTAGAAGCCAGAGGAGGAGGCAAACTTTGTGGCGAGAGCAGTAGGAGCCAAAATGGCAACATAAAGCGGAGGAGTCTAACTTGGGGAAACCTGGGGCAAAAATCAGGTAGAATAAGGACCTGTAACCCCTGAAGATCCAAGAAAGGGATTGGTTCGGGGGAGGGCCCAGCATTCGCCTGCGAGGATTTAAGGAAAAGATGGGTTAGTTTAAAAGAAAGCTTACCCCTTCCCAAGCCCCCAAAAAATGCAATCAAAGCTTAACAGAAGCCCGGGATACATTCCTTTGTGCATTCTCTCCCTGTAGCAGCCACATGGGCTCAAGCACAGGCCCATCGGGCCCCAGCGCAGCAGAGAGCAGACACTATGATGGACTACTGGAGCCCAGGGTGATGGCATTGCTGTTCTGGACCCTGACCCTCCTATTGGGCAATTGTGCTCGCCAGGCCTGGGACTTCTTCCAGAGTGAGATGGAACTGAGCTACCTGGTTATAGATGAGACATCAAGCACATGAGGAAGTCCTTTGTCTTCCCTCCAACAACTCTAACCACTGCGCCTCAAGTCCTTCTATGTGTGGGTGCATTTCCCATGACTGTGGAAGAATCCTATTTCCACCAGCAGTAATACAATGACCATCTGTTCCCTACCTGGCCCAAACCAATCAATAGAGCCCAGGCCCCAACTGCTTTTAGTCACTATGATTAATAATTTTTCCTGTATATAAACTGCCCCCTTGCTGGCCACCAGAGAGGCAGGCTTTAGAAAAACTGGCTACCTGTCCATTCAAGCTTGGTGCCATTTCTTTAAACAAGGCTTGACTTTCTCTGCTGCAAACTCCTGTTCCTGTCTCACTGGGTTTCAATGAGCACAGGCAAAGAAACTCCTTTAGTTCGCTAACAAGTTCTATATTATGTCAAGAAGATTCACAATGATTCACATTTCCTTTGAGTATTTTTAAGTTAGGCATATATTATGATATTTATCAAATTTAGTTGTTATTGTTAGTTCTTTACCAATAAATTCTATTTGGCAACTTTGCATCATTCATACATTTCTGGAAACTACTAAAGTTGTGGAGCATTTTTTTTTAAGTTATTGCTAAATTTTATTTCCTATTATTTTACTTAAGAACTTTGCATTTCATTTTCTGAACATAATCTATATTTGTTGAGCCTTTGTTACTTTTTGAGTACAATATTGTAGTTTATAACATGAAATATGTATTTGGTCTTCCCCCCATTCCTGGCTTGGAACTCCTTGTAATTTCCTACCTGATAAGAGCTGTGAGTGAATCATTTGTTATTATATTTGGTCTTTTGTCCTTAGTTCCTGAAATAGCTCCCGAGCAGTTAAGGTAAAAGAACTATCTTTTGTTATTCATAGCAAGGCCCTTTTAACTGCACTTGAGTTTAGGTTGATGAGTTTTGAAAGCTGCTGGATGACCACAAGGTGAGGGAAGAAAGGTTAGAGGTTGTCATCCTCAGTAGCTGATGATTTGATCACGAATGCCTAAGTAACAAAGCCTCCATAAAATCCCCCAAAGTACAGCATTTGAAGAAGTTCCCGGTTTGTGAACAAGAACACACCCAGGTACTGGGAGTGTAGCCACACCAAGCCCTACAGGGACAGCAGCTCCTGTGCTCACGATTTCCAGATCTCATCTTAACGTGTCTCTTCATCGGTCTGGTCTTTCATATCCTTCTAATAGTAGGTAAACTCTTATCCTACGTTCTGTGAGCAGTTTTAGTGAATGATGGAACCTGAATAGAGGTCATGGGAAGCTTTGTTTTGTGTTGTCAACATACGAAACATCCAAACCTGCTAGAATTTTTATGAGTTTATTTGAACCAAACTGACAATTGCAGGGAAGCAAAATCTTCAGATAAAGAAAATGCTTCAGAAAATGTCAGTGTTGCACCTTATTTTATATATAGCAATCAAAAGAGAAGACATAACTGGGTTATGTGAACTCCACTGGCGATAGATTAGGGATATGGGAGAAAGCAAAGCTGGGAAACCTGGGATTGGATAAAAAATAAAATGATAGGCACATACTTCTTTTACATAGATGGGCACAGGATAGTTAAGCGTCAACAATTAACACAACAAAAATAGCAGTGAGGAGATTTGTGATCTCCCTGCGGTGCTAATGCCTGTGTTTGAGAGGTCCAGAAAAAAAGACATTTGACATTCCAAAGGTATGTTATGATGGATGCGAAAAGACAATGGACAGGCTCAATAAATGGAAAGATTGACTTTTGTCAGGGAAGATTTTAGCCTAGGACATGACTGCCTGCCATGACCTACTTTTAGTTACAATGTTTCAATTTCAGACCATCATGGAACTGGAAGAGTTGGTGTTTGAGCTGCCTGTCACTACAAGAACCAGTAAGTAGAGACAAGGATTGAATCTTTATGGGTGCTCTATTCAGGTGCCAGTGATCTGAGAAAACGGTGGGTTGTATACCCTCAATAACCAGCTTAACATCTCAAGCTGATCTTTAAAAAAAAAAAAAACATACTTATTTATTTTTAGAGAAAGGGAGAGAGAGAAATACCAATGTGTAGTTGCCTCTCAGGTGCCCCAGACTGGGGACCTGACCCATAACCCAGGCATGTGCTCTGACTGGGAGTCAAACTGGCAACCCTTTGGTTCACAGCCAGCACTCAACCACTGAGCTACACCAGCCAGGGCATCAAGCCAACCTTTTTATAGAAAGAAGGGAAGAGTAAGTTAAGGGTTTGGAAAAAGGTTAATCGGCTAAGAGTTGCAGTCCTGGTAATCAGATAAGAGATTTTCCTAGTATTTCTTTGCCTGCTGATTAACAAGTCTTTATCTGAATCACTGGTGTTCCCTCCCTGGAACACAATTGCTCAGATACCTGCTCCGGGGCTTGCAGACCCCCTGGGGCACAAAGACCTTCCAGCAGTCAGATAGGCTATGCCTTATTGTTCCTGGAATAACATCTTTCCCCGTGCATTAGTCACTTAAGCTTATCAACTGAAAATAAAATCTTCAACTCTTGAGTTCCCCTGTCATTCCCATGTGGTTACTTTAGGCCTCTGAATTTGTAAGGCTGTCATGCAAGTCTCCCCTGAGCTTGTCAGGGTTACTATGGAGCCCCTTTTCATCCACAGTGGCAAAGTCAGGACGAGTTAGTAGGAAACCTGGGGATCCACCACTTGGCTGTCTCATGGAACTGAACCCTTTAGCCTGTGAGTTAAGTGTCAGAATTGAGTTAAATGCATTTGTTACTGAACAAGAACCAGATGCGGAGTGGCCCTGCCTCCAGCTGGCCTGCAGTATGTGGGTTCTTGACTTCGTGCAGGAAAGATTTCACAATGTGTGTCCAGGTGATTTAGAGAGTGTGTTTTAAAGCTGGGGATGATGGAATAAGGAAGGTCTTAGGATAGAGGAAACAGCAGGAGAGAGCCTAGGTGGGGCTGCTTTGACTTTCTAGACATGTTAAAGGAAAGAAATGAGCTGAGGTGGGGATGCTTCGGTTCACTGGAAAGTCAGAGGAAAGGGGCCTTGGAGGCAGGGTCAGGGGGTTAGCACAGGATGAGCTGCTGCTGCCCACTGCTGCCCACTGCTGCCCACTGCTGCCCTCTGCTCCCTTGGCTGCAAGTCTGGTGGGGATCCTTTCGGTTTAGAAGGTGCGTGCCACAGAGGGAGATCACGCCCTGGGGCCTTCGTTTTCAGGGTTTTAAAGGCTGGGAGTTTAGAGGAAGTCTTAGGGGAGGGTCTTCATAGAATATTCATCAGTTTTATCCTGATATGCCAAAATGAGATATATTCCCTGATCTTCATCTGTCCTTGGGTGCATTTGGCACAAACGTACTAATTGGATTTTTGTTATCTATCTCCCTGAGTAGGGTGATTTAAGCTATTTACCATCTAGTTGGAGAGGGGAAGTATAAACCATTTCCTCTTCTGTGTCCTTGGTCAGGATTTTGTCATTTACAAGATGGCTATAAACCACGTGGCCATAACTCTCTGTCTCAGTTTCCCTGTTCCTCAGTCCTGGCGTACTAGCCTGTCTCTGCGTCTCATATTACACTTTCTCATAACGACCATGTACACTGCATTTTCACTTTCTTTTTTTTTTCCTCCCTTACCTTTCCCTTTCTCTTTCTGCCTGGGAACTTGAAGCATTCTTTAATTTGAAGTTTATAGAATTCACTACGATATATTTGAAGAATAATCATAATATAACAACGTTACTATACTATAGTATACCTTTTTGACCTATTGTTTCAGGGATGTTTTAAATTACAGAAAAAGTGTACTATTTAATTTTGAACATGCCTATTTTCCTCTTTAACTAGGGAATACAATTTTTTGAAATGTTACCTCTTCTCTTATCTATTATTCACTTGAATAATGTCTTTGCTTTCCTCCTCCATTTCCTTTTTTGCTTCTTGGATGTATCCTATGCCTTCACGAAACTGCAAAATTTTCTATTCAAGGTAATACTAATCTCTTTAGGTTAAAATATCTAATATTTATTTCAAATATACTGTTTTTGATTAGCACATTAATAGTCTTTAGTAAAGAATGGGAAATTACTGGGATCTCAAATGTGATTTGAGTGTTTATATTTTCTCCCTTAGCATACATTTTTAAATAAATTTACATCACACCCAGAGTTATTTGGCTGTAAGCAAAGGACCTATATGTGAGTTTGGCTGGTTACAACATATACAACTTTGGCAAATTTGTGAACTATTTTAAACTACAAGGCTAGTATGTATCGCTGTAGATAACAATCTGTGTCCAATCGTATATCTTTAAAAATGAGGTAACTTGCTTCTGAGAAAATATATAACTTATTTCTAAGGAGTACCCCATTTAATTTGCAGGCGCTAGTCAAATTAACTGTTTTAAATACTAAGTATTATCCAGTTCATTCACTGAGGACGCTGGCCTTTTCATCTTGTTTGGATGTCCTGTGGAATAATTCCATCCAGTCAATTATGCAACATTTGGTCATGCAAGGAAAAAGAGCCCTATAAAATAACACACCATGCAAGCGAAGTACTGATGAGCTGCTTCTATATGGCTTTCTCCCATTGATGTTATTCTAGTAATTTTGTCCCTGTGTTTAAGATGGTTAACCTGGCACTTACTATGATAACAGCATATGCGAATAAAAGAATAAATTACAAAGTGCATGGTTCCTATTGATGTAAGCATTTGTTCTCTATCAGGAATGTGCCTGATAACAACAGTCAAACAATGCTCTTTACCGTCCAAATTGAACATTGCACACTGCCTGACTTTAGATATAATTACTTAACATAATTGTTTCTGTCAAGAATAAATGAAGCCTTAAAAGAACAATGCAATCATTACAAGTGGAGCATCTTAAGATATATATTATACTGGGCTTTTTGCCCTTAGTGCTTTCTGGGTTAATATTAATGACTAAAGGTTCTTAAAGCATGCATCTTCAGGCACCAGAACTAGATCTCTGAGCCCCTGAGCTATTCATGGGTAATTTTAAATACACTTTTGTTGTTCAGTGGAAACCTAGTAAAAACAGTATTTGTTTGCAGTTAATTTGTTCAGCACAAGTGAAAACATGTTGAAGATGCAAGGGTAGGATAGAAGTGGGATCAATATCCATTTTTAACACCATAATAAGGCACATTTTGCATTGTTAAAATAAGTGGTTTCTTTGAGTCAATGAGCTGTATCTTAAAATTCCTGGTTTACAAAGTATATTTACATATTATACTCCCAGATTTAAATGTATTGAATGAAAAAATTGCCAGTATAAGGTAGTTTACCTCCATGTATAAACCTGAGGCAGTTATAACCGCATAGCGAAGTAATGCATTGGACTTTACCTGCAGTGATGAGACTGAGAGGCCGTCAGAATCCGCTGTGTTACTGGCTCTTTCTAACTTCGTTTAGGCCACAGTAGGAAAGACACCAAACATAAAAATGTCTGGGTCCCAATACAAGACATTTCTATACCATGGATTAAATATACATCTATAATTATTTTTTTCACAAGGACCTACAAATTATTTCTCATTAATTCATTGACATATTCAATTAAAAAAAAAAAAAAAAACTACTAGGGACCCCTGGCCTCATGAAGTTTCCAATCTATGATATGAAATAAATATTGAAAGATATACAAGTATAAAAAATGCATAGGCATAAATTTAATTGTGTCTAAATAAAATACAGGGTGCTCTGGATGTTATATAAATGGAGGGACCTAAATTGTTTTAGAGAAGAGATTGCCAGGGCTTTTCTAGGAAAATGCCTTGGAGTTGAGATGGAAGGGCGAGCAGGAGCTGGCCAGGCCAGTCTTCCTGGCTGGAGTAAGGCAGCAAATAGGACGTGTGGCGTAAGGAGTGTGATAGGTAGGCTGGGCTCAGATATAGGGGGCTTAGTAGCCACCCTGAGATAATTTCCCCACTTTTTGAAGGAAACATAGAAATAACTACAGTATTTTTAAGGCAGAATTAACATATTTTTATTAAAGCTTTAAAAAGGTCCAATTGATTCCAATGTAGAGAAGCTGTTCGGAGGGGGTGTGTATATGCAAAAGTGACGATAAGAAAAAAGCGAAGAGCTGTTGCAGTAACTCCAGCCAACAATGACAGGAGCTGGGCGAGGAGGAAGGAATACAGAAGGAATAGACAGAAGGAACAAAGAAAATCACTCATATTTCATGTTTTTAGAAGGACCTGGTAATAGATTAGTCATATGGTGAAAGAGAAAAATGCCCCAAAGATGGCTTCCAGGATTGAGTGTCTAACTGAGTATAGAATAATCCAACTCACTTGGAATAGAAATTGACC
The DNA here is from genome assembly GCA_004027475.1 of Anoura caudifer. NCBI lineage: Eukaryota > Metazoa > Chordata > Mammalia > Chiroptera > Phyllostomidae > Anoura > Anoura caudifer. The sequence goes on from PVKU01001453.1 coordinate 111,330, forward strand.
AAGATTAGATGGAGGGTTGTTGAACTTAGGATGCATCAAAAGCAAGATTACTTTGAGGCATTCACTTAAAAGAATTGGAGAAAAGCAGGTGAACAGACCGTGCTGTGGTGCTCAGAGATTTCCAAGCAGAAATACAGTCTGAAGTCTATGGAGCTTAGACAATAATTAAATGCATGCACAAGGACATGCCTTCCGAAGCAGTGAGTAGGTCAGGGTGGGAAAAGAATCGACAGCGGGGCTCGGAGAGCTTCCATGCAGAGCTCACCTCCATGGCACGCTGAAGCTATGCAATTTCTTAGGAAACACAAAGGTGGGAAAGCAGCAGTGGCTTCTTAGAAGTTCAAAGGTGAGCCTCAGTAAGTAAATGTTTATTTCAAAATTTAATAGTTATTGGCAGTAATATATATCAAGTCACAGAGTGAGAACTGGTATCTTTTAAAATAAAATTTAGTGGGATGGCATTGTTTAATAAGATTATATAGGTTTCAAATGTACCTGTCTGTGATACATCATCATCAGTGTGTTGCACTGTGTGCCTACCACCCAAAGTTAAATAACCTTCCATCACCATGTATTCGGTCCCTTTTACCCTTCACTACCCCTTCACTCCCTCCCCTCCAGTAACCACCATACTATCGATTGTGTCTGTGGGTTTTTGTTTGTTTGTATGTTCTTTTGTTACTTTCAGTTTTATATCCCACATGTGAGTGAGATTATATGGATCTTAACTTTTTCTGTGTGACTTATTTGACTTATTTTATTTAGCATGATATTTTCAAGACCCATCTATGTTGCTGCAAATGACAGTATTTCACTTTTCTTATGGCCGAGTAGTATTCCATTGTGAATATATGCCACATCTTCTTTATCCAATCCTCTCTCAAAGGACATATCAGTTGTCTCCACATCTTGGCCACCATGAATAAGGCTGCAGTGATCACAGGGATACATATAGCCTTGTAAATAAATGTTTTCAAAATTTTCAGGTAGGCACCCAGAAGAGGGCTGCTGGGTCATATAATAATTCTATTAATTTTTTGAGAGCCCCTCATACTGTTTTTCATAGTGGCTGTAACAGTCTACATTTCCTCCAGCAATGGACAAGGATTCCTTTTTCTCTACAAGATCTCCAACACTTGTTATTACTTGTTTTGTTGACAATAGCCATTCTAACGGTTGTGAAGTGGTCTCTCATTGTTTCTATTTGCATATCCCTAATAGCTAGTGAAGTTCGGTATCTGTTCATATATTGGTTGGCTATTTATATGTCTTCTTGGGAGAAGCATCTGTTCAGCTCCTCTGCCCATTTTTAAATTGGATTGTTTGTTGGTTTGGTGTTGAGTTGTATGAGTTCTTTAAATATTTTGGAGATCAATTCCTGTCTGAGCTGCTGTTTGCAGATATCATCTCCTATTTCATTGGTTGTCTTTTTGTTTTGTTGGTGCAAGGGATTTTTAGTTTGATACAGTCCCATTCATTTATTTTTGTCTTTCCTTGTGTTTGGGGTCAAATTCATAAAATTGTCTCTAAGACCAAGGTCCATAAGTTTAATAGCTATGTTTCTTTCTATGTAATTTATTATTAGGATCTTGTATTTAAGTCTTTCATTCATTCTGAATTAATTTTTCACATGGGGCAATCTGTAGTTTATTTTCATTCTTTTGCACATGGCTTTCCAATTTTCCCAGCACCATTTATTAAAGAGCCTTTTTCCCTCCATTTTTTTGTCTCCATTGTCAAAAATTATTTAACCATGTACCTCTGGCATTATTTCTGGCCTCTCAGTTCTGTTTTTTGGTCCATGTGTCTGATTTTTCTGCCAATATTATGCTATTTTGATTATTGTTGCTTTGTAGTAAGTGTAATTTGAAGTCAAGTGGTGTGATACCTTCAGCTTTGTTCTTTTTCTCAAGATTCCTTTGGCTATTCAGGGTCTTTGTAGCTCCATACAAATCTGATGATTTTTTTCAACTATTTGTTTAAGAAGTGTCATTGGAATTTTGATGGGGATTGCATTAAATCTGCATATTGCTTTGAGAAATATGGACATTTTATCTCTTGATGCTTCCAATCCATTAACATGTGATATTTTTCCATTTAATTATGTCTTTTTCAATCTCTTTTAATAATGCTTTGTAGTGTTCAGTACATAGGCCCTTTACATCCCTTGTTAAGTTTATTCCTAGGCCCTTTATTCTTTTTGTTGCAATTGCCTATCTCAACACAAGAAAAATCTCAAGTAAATGCCTAAGACTGTAGCCTAAAAACAAACAAACAAAAAACAAACAAACAAAAAACTAGGAAAAGAAGAACAAAAGTAGCCAAAAGTCAGCAGGAGAAAGAAAATAATAAATATTAGAGCAGAATTAGCCCTGGCTGGTGTGGCTCAGTGGACCCTAGGGCTGGCCTGCGAACCAAAGGGCTAGCCTGTGAACCAAAGGGTTGCCAGTTTGATTCCCAGTCAGTGTATATGCCTGGGAATATGGGCTGGGTCCCCAGTGGGGGGATACATGAGAGGCTACCACACATTGATGCTTCTCTCACTCTCTTACCCTCTGTTTAAAAAGATAAATAAATAAAATCTTTCAAAAATTAGAGCAGAATTAAATGAAATAGAGAACAAAATGACTATATAAAAATGAATACAACAAAGAGCTAGTTCTTTGAAAAGATTAATAACATTGACAAAAATGATGGCTAGACTCAGGAAAAGAAAGGAAAGACTCAAATGAAATCTGAAATAAAACAGTAAAAGTTACCATAGACATCACAGAGAGACAAAAGATCATACTAGAACACTATGAAAGACTACATACCAGCAAATTCAATAACCTAGAAGAAATGCATAAGTTCCTAGAAACATATAATTTTCCTGGACTGAAGCATAAAGAATTAGAAAATCTAAACAGACCAATCAACAATGAGGAAATGGAAACAACCATCAAAAACCTCCCCAAAATCGAACATCAAGGACCAGATGGCTTCATTAATGAATTATACAAAACATTAAAAAAAGGTTGAATACCTATCCTTCTCAACCACTTCCAGAATATTGAAAAAGAGGCGATACTTCCTAATAAATTTTATAAGGCCAACATAACCCTGATATGAAAAACTGGCAAGGATAATCCCTTCCCCAGACACACAATATACCAATAGACCAATATCTCTGACAAACGTAGATGCAAAAATGCTATGAAACAAAATACTAGCAAATTGAATACATAATACACTAAAAATAATACATCGTGATCAAGTGGTGTTCACTCCAGAGCACAAGGATGGTGTAATATGCAAATTGATCACTGTAATGAGACATATTAACAAATATAAAAGTCACAGTATCTTATTAATAGATATGGAAAAAGCATTTGCTAAAATATCCATTTATGATCATAATGTGCAATAAAATGGGTACAGAAGGGAAGTACTTCATCATAATAAAGGCCATATATGACAAACCCTCAGCTAATACCATAGTCAATGGTGAAAAAGCTTTTCCTCTAAGACAAGGAACAAGACAAGGATGTCCACGCTCACTACTGTTATTCAATGGAGTACTGGAAGTGCTAGCCAGAGCAATTAGGCAGGAGAAAGAAATAAAAGGCCTCCAATTTCAGAATGAAAAAGTAAAAGAGTCACTTTTTGCAGATGTGATTCTTTATATAGAAAATCCTAAATGGAATGCTACTCAACTCAAAAAAAAAAAAAAAAAAGATTAAATACTGCCACTTGTGACAACATGAATGAATCTTGAGAATATTATGCTAAGCAAAATAGGTCACTCAGAAAAAGATAAGAACTGTGTGATTTCACTCATATATGGGATATAAAACTGAAACTCATAGAAACAGACAACAGTATGATAGTTACCAGAGGAAGGGGGCAAGGAGAGTAGTAAAGGGTAAAGGGGGCCAAATATATGGTGATGGAGAATGATTTGATTTTGGGTGGTGGGCACACAATGCAATATACAAGTCCTGTATCATAGAAATGTACACTTAAAACTTACATAATCTTATAAACATATGTCACACCAATAAGTTTAATAAAAATATAAAATAGATAAAGTAAAATAATATTCTTACCAAATGGGGGGGAAAAAACCTAAAACTCCACCAAAAAAAATCTATAGAAACAATAAAAAAATACAGCAAAGTTTTCAGGACACAAAATCAATGTTACAAAAATCCACTGCATTCCTATATATTAATAATGAAATTTCAGAAAAATAAGTGAAAAAAATTCCTTTTGCAATTGCAGCAAAAAGAATAAAATACCCTATAATATCTTTAAGTTCATTATGTGCCAGAGCCAACTGTTGGAACAGTTTTATCACACCTATGGAAAGTTTCAACTTCATCTTCAATACAAAGTTGCACTGAATTCAAAACTTCATCCATATCCCCCTCCTCACATCCCCCACCCCCCTACAAAAGGCATGATCTGAAGACCCTTATCTCCCATCCTGTGTACACCTTTTTCACACTCATATGAATGTCTGCATTACATACAGTTCTTATCGTCCCAAAACCTGTTGTCATAAATGATATATGAAATGTGGAATTTTATCTCTTAGGATGCATCAGTCTAAGATAGCAAATAAAAGCATTCATTTGCTAACTGAAATGGTCTATTTTTCTAACCTCTTTTTATTATTTGTTTTTACTGATATTTTGTTCTTTGAAATATCCTACTCTACCTTTGCTTTTGTAATACTATTTTGCCTTTTCTCTGTCTCTTATGTTCTCCTACACTAGATTTGCTTCCTCTGTCTTCCTAAAAATTATAAAATTTCAGTGACATGTCCCTGGTGCTCTTTTGCCTTAACACTCCCCTTTTGTAATCCCATTCATTCTTGTAGCTTAAACTGCTTTTTGTATATGAATAACAACATGTAAATGAGGAGACGGTGTTATAAAGGCACATGTGTTTGGTGTCACTAAAGGTTTAAATCCCAACACTACTACTTTCTGACTGTAGAATGGTTTTTTAATGTCTCTGGGCATCAATTATCTCACTGATAAAATATCTATCATATCATAGAAATGAATATAGTACATTCTTTTTATGGATTTTAAGAGAACCCAAAATGTACCTTGTAGTCAGTCAACAAAGGATTTCTCATACTATTACTAAACCTAGTTCTTCATCTTCAAAACAAGCATTAGGCTTTTCCTAATCAGTTGCCTGGCTGGTTTCCTTCTTCCAAGAATATTCTACAGTCTACCTGATTGGATGCCAGGATCATACTTCTAAAACAGTACATCTGCTAAGAATTACTGTGCTAAAAATAAAAGGAAGAAGAAAAGAAAAAGGAATGTAGTGCTTAACACTTTAAGCCATGACCTTTGAGTCTTACTCCTTCCCTAACTTCACAATTTCATCTCTAGTTGTACTGAAATATGCACCGTTTCCATATCACAGCATACATTTTGTTTTTATGCCTAGAATATGCACCCCTCCACACTCATTCTACTCAGACCCATTTATGAATCAAGTCAAATATCGCCTTCCCTGACTAATCTCTATCCTAGTTAAGCTCTAACTCGTGTTTCTGTAACTCATTATATTATTCTGCGTTGCCAAATATTTGCTTCCATTATTTTTGCTCCTTTGTCTATATATGTTGTCCTTAATGGTTTGATCTTGAGTCATTTTTAGAACATACCAGATATCAAGCATGCATTTTTAATGAGTTAATTAATGAATAAACAAAGTGTTAGTTTTTGAAAATATAATATCCTTCCTGTGATTATATTTTCTTAGGATGCTAAAGTATTTCTGCCTTTCATTAATTTATTTTTATTAATTGGGAATATTGGTTTCTAGAGCCAGGATAACTAGAAGTAAACCACAGCTTTCCCATTTACTTGATTTGTTTGAAATAAATTTAAAATTTATTCTGGGTGTCTCTGGTATTCTTACAGGCAGATTGTTATGCCTACATGTGAAGTAGAGTGAGTTTACAGAAAAATAATCTAGATTCATAGTAATGGCTCTTGGGTTTTTGATCCTATAAGTGAGTAAATGACTTAATTATAGCATAATGTTATATCACTCTAAATGATCATAGGTGATAATAATAATTTTATCCCTATTAATCTTTAGAAATAAATAACATAAGTGCTTAGGGACTAATTTTAGAAATAATTATGAGTTTTATACTTAGTTGCTTTGAAAGAGAAATATGAACTTTAGAAACCAAGTTGAGGCAGGGAATTTAATTGTGCATTATACTTGACCATTGAAATACCTGAGGTATTTTACAGATTTACATAACAGAAAAAGGTCCACTGTTCAATTCCAAGGTAAAATCAGATTTTTCCAAAATCTCAATCTTGAAGTGATTGTGCTTGACATATATCTTTTTACAAATAATTTCTACTATTAAAAGTACCATTCTCTTGAATCCAAAATTACATAGCTAGGCATTCTGTTTTGTCTTACTTTTGGAAGAAAGCCCATGATATGGGTGGGAATATAGCCCCATAAACAGCCTTTGTATATTACATCTTTACAACCACTGACTTGCATACTAATGTTTATTTCCAAATTTAGTTAGAATGACTGGCATGCAGTACAAATGCCTAAAGATAAAAACTAAGTGTGGTTTCTGCATAACCTCTTAGGAAGTTGTTGCCTTCTATATTTTGAGTTGTCATTATGTATATATGGTCAAGATACAATTTTCTCTAAGTATAAAATATAAATGCCCCTGACTTGTAACAAACAACATCTAAAATATGAAATTTGCAGGATTAAGAAAGTTACCTATTAGATAAAAAGAAGGAGGTGATCTTTTTACAGAGTTGAGCTGTTAACTATGTATTAATAAGATAGTAACAATGCTAATTTTGTAGAATTTCAAGAAGAAAGAATTACTGATTACCTTTTCATTTTAAAAACAATGGTGGTGCTAGTTGGTTTTGGAATATGTTTATTTTTTTTTTAAATGCCAGTGGACGAGTCCTTCATAATTGAACATTTTAACCATTTCAAGGTGATTGGCTTTAACTGTGAAAAACCCTGTGTTGGCACTTTCCCTGTATTTTCCAGGCATGATCACATATTAGTTATAATTTTCTCTACAACATAAGACTTAATTATGCTAAAGAAAAATGCTTCTTTTTTAATGAAAGGTGCAAAGTGCCACAGGTATCCAGTTTGAACTAATACTAAGATTGGAAACTCATTACCCCTAAAAATGTCACTTCTGATGAATCACTTAAAAAAATTTCAAGAATCAAATTCAAAATGTCTTTACTAAGCTGTTTTATGATAGCGTGTACCATTGGAAATGTGATGAGTCTTCATGTAAAAATGCTGATTTGAATTAGATTTAGAATGTATGTCATCCTCAATTAGCCTTTCCTTCATCAAAATGATCTCACAAACACGGAGAATGAATCTTTATTTCCTCCTTTGCACATGGGAGGTCATTTGTCAGATTTAATATACTTCTTCCTATGTCTTCCTACATGCTTGGAGTTCAAGACGGATGGCCATGGACTTCCAGAAAAAGTTTCCAGCTTAAAAACTTAAATTTAATTTTAATATAATGCCGAAACTCTTCATATTGAGGCTGAAAATTAGAATAACATTTGCTAAAATAAAATTGATTTATTTCTATTTGAAGGGAACAAAACATTTTTTTCTCCCTTTTCCCCCTCCCCATTAGGGAAAATTCAAATATAAGTAACTATCTAGGTAATCCAGGACAGGACACATTATACAGTGAACATTTTTTTCTTGAATTATTCAGATACTTCAATGACCTAGACTTGAATTAACACTACTGTCTGTGATATTATATAAATGCAATCACTTATTTTGTGAATGTTTGTTAAACTCAATTAACCTACAGAATTTTATAAATCAATGTCTAACAGTTAGACAATTATGGTGACCTTACACATAAAATAAGTATCAATTAGTGATTATAAAACCCATGAAAAATTCAGTCTGGATAGACTGACCAGTGGCATCAGATTAATACAATGAATGGTTTCCCAGGGAACCCCAATAAATGATTATGATTATCTTCTAAAGAAATTTACTTAACTATTTATTAAAAGGCTGTTTTTGAAGAGTTAGTGTTCACGAGGCCAGTCCCAGACCAGTTGGCTGTTTATGAGAACATTTGAGTTCTTACATTTATAACTGAGCAATTTTACCTTGGGAAACTTTTAAAAATAGCTATGTTGGTTTGCTTGAAAGGTAAAGAATCACCTTTTTTTGCCAGGCTCATCAGAGTCTTGGCCTGTTCAGTCTAATAGCATCTTTAAGGTGAGAATACAGAGAAAGATAATAGGAAACTGCTCTAATAAGTTTCAGTTTCTAATAAGTAATCAGTTTCTGCTCTAATAAGCAGTCTATTGAAATGATTGTATCTCCAGTTGCATTTCAAGTTTCAACTTGGTTAATAAAAAATGAATATTGGGCTATAATTTATATTTTAATAAATTCACAATATTAACCTTATAATATATTATAATTTTCAGAAAGTAAAATGTTAACAATCATATGATGTAAATATTAAACTACTTTACATTGCAATCAATTTAGATAGTCACATTCATTGGCTTAACAGATAAAAGTACATTTGGCAAAATCTTTAGTAGAATATGAATATCACATTTTGGAAAACAAAGGCTATCTAACCCTGTAGTTAATATTGGAATAGAGAATTAAAGCTAAAATTTGAAGATAAACTGTATTGGTATTCTTCATTTCTTGTATTTGACAATAATATACGTGAGTACAACATATAACATAAAATGATACTGTATTTTTCTGAGGTTATTTTTAACAACATATTTTTTCTGAATTATATAAAATAAATACCATATAATAATTATACAGTTAAGGTTGAAATATGACATTAGATATTTTAAATAAAAATTTCTGAATCATGTTTCAATACTGCACCCATTTTGTGGAATCTCTGCTCTCAAGGAACTTAAATCATAATCAAGAGAGAGAGGCAACTAACACATAAAACAACCAAAACATAAGATAGCTTCAAAAGTGGGAAGTAGTGGGAAGTGGTGTGGTGAAAATAAAGCGTTATAACAAGGTAGACAGTAGATGGCAAGAGTAGACAGAGGAAGCTTCTATGCAGGTTACCATTAAGCTAAGACAAAGTGGTCAAGGACTGAAGGCATCCATCCCTGGATGGCATCCCAGACAGAGCAGGCTGAGAGTTAAAGGTTCTGACAGCAGGAAGCCAGGTATGTAAGAGAAGCAGAGGGAAGTCAGTGTGGCCAGGAGAGATCCAGAGAAAGAAGATGAGGTAAGAGTCATGCAAGGATCAAGTAGCAGTGATGATAATAATGACAACTCTTCTAACTTTTATTGAGCATTAAATATGTACTGGATTTAGTGTTTAACATGCAAATTCTGTTGGGCCTGATCTGTAAGGTATACCATTTAGTTTTTATTCAAAAGGATGAGAAAAAATGATGTCTTTAAGGGATACTCCTTAAACTTATCTCTTCTGAGGTAAAATGTGCTATAAGCAGAGGAAATAGAAAAAAAACATAGTTCGAGGGAGTGATTGTTTTTTAAAAGATGATTTATTTTAAGGTGTGTTTGCAAGAAGATAGGAAAAAAGAGAAGTAATGACTCAGTGTCTTCATCATTCAAATGGGGAAATTAAAATTGTTTGTTGCAATAATTGAATAAAATTTGTGTGTTACTAAGATGATGAAGAGGAGGATGATAGTAATGGAGAGGGAGGAATATCAAAGGAGGAAAGGGAAGAAATTACCATCAAAAACCCTTGTGTAAAAATGAGAGTACAATTTATCATCAGTGCACATCTTTAGTCTGAACAGAAAGGAGACAAATATGAGCAAAATATCATGAATTTGATTATTTGATAATGTAAAGTTGTAGCACTCACCTACTTATATTTTTCCAATGAAAATTCAATTTACTATAGCAACAAGTAAAACAAAGTACCTAGAAATAAATTTAACCTAGGAGGTTAAAGACCTATATTCAGAAAATTATATAATAATAAAGAAAGAAATTGAGAAAAATACAAATAAATGAAAGCATATATCATGTTCATGGATTGGAAGAATTAACATCATTAAAATGTCCATACTACTTAAAGCACTCTATAGATACAATGTAATGCCTATTAAAATAACAATGGCATATTTCACAGTTCTAGAACAAATATTTCAAAAATGTGTATGGAACCAAAAAAGATCCCAAATAGCTTCAGCAACCATGAAAAAGAAAAACAAAGTTGGAGGGATCCCAATACCTGATACAAAACTATACTACAAGGCCACTGTAATCAGAATAATCTGGTACTGGCACAATAACAGACACATAGATCAATGGAACAGAAAAGAAAACCCAGAAATAAACCCAAGTCTCTATGGTCAATTAATAATTGACAAAGGGGTCATGAGCCTACAGTGGAATAAAAATAGCCTTTTCAATAAATGATGCTGGGAGAAGTAGACTGGTACATGAAAAAAAAAAAATGAAACTAGACCACCAACTCACACCATACACAAGAATAAACTCAAAATGGATAAAAGACTTAAATATAAGGTGTGATACCATAAAAGTCCTAGCTAAAAACATAGGCAGTAAAATTCCACATATCCCACAGAGCAATATTTTTGCCAATATATCTCCTAGAGCAAGGGAAATAAGGGGAAAAAATAAACAAATGGAAATACATTGAATTAAAAAGCTTTTGCACAGCTAAAGAAACCATTATCAAAATGAAAAGGGAACTGACTGTATGGGAGAACATATTTGTCAATGATACATCTGGCAAGGGTTTTATCTCCAAAATATATAAACAACCCATATGACTTAACACCAGGAGGACAAACAATCCAATTAAAAAAATGAGCAAAGGACCTGACTAGACACTTCTCCAAGGTGGACATATGGATGGCCCATAGACATATGAAAAGATGCTCAGCATCACTGGCCATCAGAGAGATGCAAATTAAAACTACACCGAGATATCAACTCATACCTGTCAGAATGGTTCTCATTAAATCAATAAACAATAAGTGCCATTGAGGATGTGGAGAAAAGGGAACCCTAGTGCACAGTTGGTAGGAATGCAAACTGTTGCAGCCACTGAGGAAAATGGTATGGAATGTCCTCAAAAAATTAAAAATGGAGCTGCCTTTTGACCTACTGATTCCATTGTTGAAATATACCTTAAGAATCCTGAAACACCCATTCAAAAGATCTTATGCTCCCCTATGTTCATGGCAGTACTACTTACAATAGCCAAGGGTTGGAAACAGCCTAAGTGCCCATCAGTAGATGAGTGGATTAAAAAACAGTCCTATATTTACACCATGGAATACTATGCATCACAAAGGAAGAAGAAGGAGCTCTTACCTTTTGTGACAGCATGAATGGAACTGGAGACTATTATGGTAAGTAAAATAAGCCAGTCGGTGAAAGATACCATATGATCTCACTTATTAGAGAAAACTAATGAACAAAATTACCTAATGAGCAAAACAGAACCAGAGACATGGAAACATGGAACAGACTGACAGCTGCCAAAGGGGAAGAGGGTAGGGTGGGGGGACTGGTGAAGAGAAGGGGACGGGATTAGTCAAAGAGCGTGTATGAATGACTCATGGAGATGGACAATGGTGTGGGCTGGAGGGACAAGGATGAAGGGGAAAAATTGGGACACTGTAATAGAATAAACAATATATTTTTAAATGGGCAAAAGTAAAACAAGGAAAATGCATTTTTTAGATTCAAAGATCTTATTGAATGAGAAATTGAGATGTTTGAGATAGAAAAAGGAGAATGTTGAACTGCTATAACACTGTGGAATATCGATGTACCAGGGAAATAAAGCAGGATGGCCTAGCAATTGTGAACACTTTTTGTGACATTATTATTAAAATATTTAAATCTTATGCCTCTCTGGAAAAACTAAGTGGCTAGATATAAAGACTTAAATTTTGTAAAATAGCTGCAAAGATACTTAAAAGAATCCTCTGTTAGGGTTTCCAAAAGAATAAATGATCAACAGAAAGACAATTAAAAGGACAAACTGTCAGTAGGTGCCTCATTAGCGCAGTAGGTAGTGCATCGGTCTCATAAAAGGATAAATTGTCGAAATTAGTCAAATAACATGAAATTTTTTTCAGCATAATTTTTCTCAACATCTTTATATTGACATATTACTCTCTGTTACACATCTGTAGTATAAAAGTACAAGCATCTCTTTTATAGTCTTAATAAAACACATTTTGCTAGATCAGAAATATCTCCATTGACTCCATATCAGTCAAGTGTCTATCAGCAACAGCATACAGATAGAATGTACTCCTGATGACTTCAATAACATGAACCAATAAAAATAGAAAAACTCAATCATTATTATGTAATGATATCATTTCCAAATTACACTGTGAATACAGCATATTTGGTATTACTGTAAGTTCCCAATATTCCTGGCCTAGAAGTAGAATCACACATGGTGAAATGAATATCAATATCATCAGAGCTCCAAGCAAAAGAGGTCCTAGGGCTTAAACCATATGAAGTACGAAGTACTATGAAGAACTTGGCCCTACTAAGAGACCTGCCTTAAAAAAAAAATATATCACATAAGACAGAAAGTAATTATTTGATTGATCTAAGAAACAGATTAATGTAATGAATAACAAGTACAACATTTTGAAATAGTCATGGCTCACTCATATTTGATTTGTGGTTTGGCAATATATGCTTATTATAAATAATATGCAGAGGCATGAAGCATTAAAATTTCAGCTCTAAATAATTGTTAGAAAATTTGGATGTAATATATTTATCAAATAACTTTCAAAAGATTTCCACTGAAGTCAATATGGAAACATACAGTAGGAGTTTGGGGAACTGGCAATTAGAAATAAGGAATAAGAGACAATCACCAATAGCCTTCCTAGAAGAGTAAGTTGGACAAACCACAAAAGAACCTTAAAAATAATAGCTTCCTCTTGTCTACCACCTATCTTTTTGGTCATTATTATTTCCCTAATGTGACTTTTTTGTCAGGTGTTCTACTGTGTATAGGTTTCTCTAAACAAGAATATCTCAGCTAGATTTGAAGACAGAACTGAAGCTGAGGCCATCTTCTTGCAGCTAGTTCTAGAAAATGAGATCATGGAGAAGTGGAGGCAGGGTGACCAGACTCTGTGTTCTAACTGTGGGTGACAGACTCATGGTGTCAAGAGGCAGCTGTGTCAGGAACAGGATTAGTGGCAGTTGCAATGTCAGTGCTCATGGTAAGTGAAACCTGGTCCCTCTACCCCCAAAGAATTTCTTCTCTAGCCCTTCCAAAAATTCAGGAAGAATCTCGATGTCCTTCATTAAATTTCTTTCTGCTCCAAATAGTTTGCAATGGCTGCAATGAACTCTAATATAACTGTTTCCCATTTTTATTATGCTTTTTTTGATCAATCATCTTGTTTTGTCCCAGAATTATATCAGGAAGTGTATGATACAGAAGACGAAAACAGGGCTCAATTTAAAAACAACCACTGTGTATTCAACTGAATTTGTTAAATGCAGAACGTATAGAGAAAACTCAGCTAAGTAATATATGTTTATTATCATTAACACACATGAAAATCCACTTTGCTTGTTATTACTGCTGTCCTTTCACTGACATGGAAAAAAACTGAAGAGTTAACTCATTTCCCTTAAAGTCACATAGCCCTAAGTGGCATTTGAAATTTGACCTCAGGCCTGTCTGGTTCAAAAGGCTACACTTTTACCAACCCTTACAAAGACTGGAGGCATGATTAAAGAGGTGGGAGAAGGAGGATGTGGGCAGCAAGGGTAGAATGGATGTTCTATACTGTAAAAGCCTGTTTCGAACTTAGTCCACTCAAATTCTAGTTCCAATACTTTCTACCTTTGCTATTTAGGTAAGTTTGGTATTAATGCAGTTTTCACATCTAGCAGGAAGGGAATAACTATTTCTATGTGATTATTACATCTAAAAAGAAGGAAATAAATATTTTGGGGGTATTTACATATCTAAAATAATGGAATTAATATTTCTACAGGAAACAGCAAACATGTAGTTCCTAGGTCAGAGAAGAAACACATTTTGGTTCCTTTTTTATCTTCCCATTTCTCAAGGTCATGTATTAGCAAATCATTGTCATTCTTAGCAATATAGGGTGTGTGTATGTGTGTGTGTGTGTGTATACACATACACATATATATGGCAAATCATTGTGTAAATTCTTAAACATATGTTTTTATTAAACTTTTACTTGATGTGTTACTTTTTATCTTTTTTCACAATTGCCTTAATACTTATTAGCTTAACAAAATAATGTTCCAAATTTGATTAAATTATCAGATTGTAAAATATATTTATTGTCAAAATAAATATAGTGGTGGTGGGGGGTATATAAGTAATGGCATTTTTTATTTATCAAAACAAATATAGTTATAAAAAAGCAAAATCTAAACAGCAATCCTATATAACCCAGTGATTCCACTTCTGGAAATTTATCCAGAGAAATTCTAAACAATTCAAAAATAATGTATGACCCCTTTATTCATTGCAGCATTATTTACAATAGTCAAGATTTAGAAGTAGCATATATACTATCAGTAGATGAGTGGATAAAAAAGCTGTGGTACATTTATACAATGGAATACTACTCAGATATAAAAAAGAAGGAAATCTTGCCCTTTGTGACTGCATGGATGGACCCAGAGAACATTATACTAAGTGAAATAAGCCAGTCAGAGAAAGACAAATACCATAAGATTTCACCTATATGTGGAATCACATGAACAAAATGAACTAACAAGGAAAACAGTGACATATTCATAGAGAAGGCTGACAGCTGTTGTGAGCGATAGGGTGGGGTGTGGCTGGCTGAGAGGAGTTCAAGGATTGAGCAAAAAAAAAAAAAGAGAGAAAACTCACAGACACAGACAACAGTGTGGTGATTGCCTTGGAGAGGAGGGGACAGAGGAAGGTAGGGGAGGGGAATGGGCTGATAAGTGGTGATAGATGGAAACTTGACTTGGGGTATTAAACACAATGCCATGTACAGGTGTTATGTTGTATAATTGTGCACCCGAATCTGTGTAATTTTGTTAACCAGTGTCACCCCCAATAAATTCAATAAAAAGGAAAAATAAAATAAACACTAATCATATTAATTTCACTGCACATGAATTAGTATGACTGATCTATAGCATTAGATATATTATAAATTAATATATGGTGTTATGCTTTAATAATGAATAATCATAAACGGCATAATAAGATGAAAAACAAATATATTCTCTTCACTTTAATTTATAATAAAATGTATAGATTACAAATGATATAATAATCTATGGATTATGATGACAGTGGTAATAATTTTATCTCCATAAATTCATTTTCTGTGCCTATCTGTCCGGTGACTCTGAAACTTGGCTGGAAAACTCAATAACACATTTGTAGAGTACGGTTATTTTCTATATGATTAATATATTTCCATTAAAAATGGACCTAATAACTACATCTCAAGCTGTAGGAAACTGTTTTCTAGTCCCTTCCAGTGTAACTATGTGATCTTCAACAAGTCACCTAATCTCTCTGGATCTCACTTTATTCACTTATACATTACATTTACTAGACTGCATTTTATACACAAACCTAGCAAACATTATACTCATTTGTAAATGCTATACAACTACTCAACTGATACATTTCAAAATAAATATAATCTCACTTATTATACAAGAATGCAAGAATACATAAATGCTATAATCTATTTTTTCTGATTGAAACTGCATATATCTGATGAATCCTCTATAATATTTTATTTAATAGGATGCATTTAACAATTCCTTCAGGATGCTTTCTGTTTTTTCAAAATCAATATAATATAAATGAGCTGGTGAGCTTTGTGAATAAGAGAAAAACAAAGAGATAGAATGACTCTCTGACCTCAAAAGAACGAGCGGATGTATTGACTTCATGAATTACTGTTCCCAGTGCATCCTACTTTGTGGCAGTGACGTATAAGTTGTAATTAAGGATTGTTCTTTACCAGAAAATGTGTCAAATTCAAAACGCATTGTGTTTAGTCAGTCTAAAGGAAGGGGCGTTTGGATATCATGTCTAAAGCAGGCAAGTAAATATACCACTTCTGATTACCAACAAGTGGAACCTTAATAAAAAAAGGTCTGTCTAAATAGAGTGAACACAGTAAATATTTAATAAGATAACTCTTTTTCCAAATAATTTCTGTGGAAAGTAAAACAGTATAAAATTAAAACGTATGTTGCTGATGTAAGAGTTAATAAAGATGTAGAATCCACTAGCAGAATTAATATTCAAGTGGCTACATTGTCTCCAGGCACTTGAATATCAAAAAGGAAGAGAAGATTTTATTGATCTGGGAAATGGTAGCAGGTTATGCTTATTGTATATAATAAAGACTATTGATTCTGTTAAGCAGAAAAATGGCACTTTAAAAAGCCCATTTCATATCAACTGCAACTGAATGGTACTTTCCACCAGTCTCGAAGTTTTCAGAATCATTTTTAATGGAGCAAAAAGTATAATTTGTCAGGAACATCCTTTATACCAACAGAATAAGAGTTCATTGCTATAATGAAGGTTCCCCTCTAATATCTAAATTGAAATTGCAATCTATTCAACTAAGTTAAAATTATAGGCAATGGTCTCCCTGCAATAAAATTACTTCATATTAAGAATAATTTCTTCAGCTTTCACCACCTGAGGAGTTTAAGAAGGAAAAGATTTCTTCTTAAGAAAATACAGATATATTCAAAATCAGATGATGATACTTGAACAGGGACCAATACACATTATTTCAGTAGGTTGTAATTATTTGAGTGAGTAATAAGACCTAAAGTGCTGTAGGCTTACTAGAAGTTCCTGCCATCTTCCATGGAATCACTTATTACTGATGTCTTGTAATATGCTAGCTGAGGTAACTGGGGTTGCTATGACTTATAAAATAACTTAGAAATAAGACTAATAATTTTTTGTGTGTAGTTCTATGAACTTCTGAGTACAATGGTACTCAACAGGATCACAATACCACTAGAGGGTAAATATTTTGCTTTTATTTGTGTTTTATAGTTGACAGATTTATCATGAAACAAGTTGTTTGTGGACAGGTTAGAATCCTAATTTCTCTTGATTGACCAGGCATGTGAGTATGTCTGAGAATGAGCACAAATTCTTTTACGGGCCACAGCTATACTACATTTTTCAGACTCATTGGTGACATATGGCCACGTAGCTCAAATCTAGCCAATAGAATGTGAGAAGTGACATACGCCAATCCCATGACTGGGCCACCAAATATTTTCCCATGTGCTCACTCATGCTCCTTTCCCTCCCTAGCTGGCAGCAACAGTGATCACCAAAGTGACAGACAAAAGGCAGAAGATGGCATAACGTTTACCTTTCTGAATGTTTACCTGACTGATATCATGAAGGAGAACTTCCCTTCCCTGCTGTCTATGTTTAAGTTCTGCTCCCTCAGAACTATCATATCAGCAAGAAATAAAGTCAGTATATTTTACCTAATATTTATAAGAATAGCTAGCATTGTCTTGACTAATAGAGAATTCTGTAGCTTAAATAGGATAATGCTCTAAAAACAGTCCTAAATGATAAGCGTTGGCTTGTGTTACATTTTGACAGGCAGACCCAGTAGAAAGCGAGGAAGCACGTAGTAGACTGCAAAGCTTTAGGGGTTTACTATCCACTTGCATACATTTGGTAAAGCTGCTGCTGGCAACAATTTAAGAACAAGACAAGTGCTTACCAGGTCTGGGGCTTTAGAGGAAAATGTTGGAAAAAGCCAGAATGGTATTTATTTTTACTTGTTGCTTGTAGTGGCATATTGCAAGAAAGGGGAGACTCAGAAAAGGAATTGGCCAGGTTGCAAACAAAAATAAAAAGAAATAGGTAACATTCACAAAACTGGGAACTCCCAGGGCTGGAAAAGGGAGCAGCTTCCATATTCTTAAGAGTAGAACAGAAGCCTAGAAAAGTTTTAGAATAATAAATCCCAGGAAGCCTGAAAACAAAAACAAACAAAAGATCCTGCCTTGAGCAAAGATCAGGTGCTTAGTGAAAAGTTGGTACCTTCGCACTAAAGCCTGTTGTTACCCAAGCTTCAAGAGGATCATATAAAACAAAGAAGCAAAGAAACAAAACTAAGAATTACAACAAATAAAAAGCTCCAGGTCTGTTTACAGGTCCCCGAAATTGCCTTGAAGGGAATAGATCAGAAGCATTCCAAGTATTAGAGAAGTTTTATTTCCTTGATTCTTGAGAAAGCCTATGTGAATGAAACAATTTGCAGATTCCCAAAGTCTCCTCGGGAGACAGTAGACCATACATACCCTTCAGCCCACAAGGAGAACATCTCCCAGTGTCTACTTGAGGTGTGGCCATCAGAGATCATGGGTGACATAGGGCCTCCTAGTGAGTGGAACTAGGAGGCAAAATAAGACAGACTGGTGCAAGGACTTACTCTAGAGGCAGAATCTGGGTATGATAAGGGAATTTTCTTCAGTCAGGAATGAGGGCTCTCCAATAGGACTCTATTATGGCTGTGGATCAGTAATGGTTTTGCCTCTTATTCTTCCCCTTTTTTGTAAACTGAACACACGTAGTGTTTAGTGTGTGCGTGCATGCACGTGCAGGCCTGTACCTCTTCCTCTATTATATGTCGGGAGGGCAGTGATGGCAATTACTTATCTATTGGGCCGGCCAAAAAGTCTATTTTTTTTTTCCATAAAACAAAAGACACATTTTTCATTTTCACCTCTAAATGTATTGATTTGCATACTTTGAATGTGTCAGCTATCTCTCTCATGGTATAGCATTAATTGTTCTCAGTTAATGTCTCAATTTGTCCGTTATCAACTTCAACTGGTCCACCCAACTATGGAGCATCATCCAGTGAGAAATCTCCAGCACAAAACTTCGCAAACCACTTTTTGACATGTGTGATCAGTCATAGCAGCTTTTCCATACACAGAACAAGTCTTTTTGTGTGTTGCAGTTGCTTTTTTAACTTTCTTGAAATAATAAAACATAATATGCCAAAAATGTTGTATATTTTCTTCCATCTTCAATATCAAAATAGCTACCCAAAAATTAACCAATATTGATATGTTATTTTTTAATGCACGCTGATATGAGAGCTGTCACAGTACAACCTAACAAAATTATTTCAAATGAAGATAAAGACAACTAGGCTCTACTAGAGCCATCTTAAAGGAAAAACAAACAAACAAACAAATTTTTTGGCCAACCCAATATTAGTTTATATTAGCAGTTCAAATGGTTCCATAGAAACTAGAAGTTGGCCCTGGCCAGGTAGTTCATTTGGTTAGAGCATAATTCTGATATGCTAAGATTGTGTTAGGGCACATGCAAGAATCAACCAATAAATGTATAAATAAATGGATAACAAATTAATGCTTCTCTTTCTCTCTCTCTCTCTCCCCCCCCTTTCTCTCTCTAAAAATCAATTTTAAAAAGCTTATATAGTTTATATATTCCTTCAAATCATGAGGAGTTATGGAGATCCTGGACTTTGATCCTGGACTTCATGCAATTACTGGGTAAGTCACTTTCAACTAATTGTCTCAGAGAATAGGTGACTACCTCTCTATGTTGGCTCAACTGGGCACACATTATATTTTTCAGCCACACTTGGGCTCAGGTGTGGACATATGACTGATTTTTACCTTAAAGAATATGAACAGAAGTAGTTTTGTTACACTAAAATGAAACAACCAAACACCGGAGGGATTCAGGAGCACGATCCTTCATTAACATGCACGGGCCCAGAGGAGTGCAGACTCCAAATTCTGAGCCCCAAACAAAGGATTCAGGGGCATATATATACATTCTTTCTTCCGGGTTACGTGACACAAAGCAGGTTAGTTTGGATTCCCTTATATGGTTTGCTAGTTTCACGCGCACGGGCTACTCAGCCCAACGGGGCAGGAAATGGGCTCATGCTGAGCTCTGGGTTAATTTTCTACATCAGTTTGTATCTAACATACTCTCTTACAGAGTTTCTTCTGTCTGGCAGTTTCAGCTTTGACAGATGAATATTATGTTTTGGAAGTCCAAGTTGGAGATGACCAAGCAGCTCTTATCCTGGATCTCAGCATCATGTTGTGGAAAAGAGACTCTCTTTGGACCTCTACATCTGACCAGGATGTTACATGAGCAAGATAACTTCCAATGTTTTTAACCATTGAACATCCGTGGATCAAACTTTTTAGTCACTTAACATTAATCTTTCCCCCATGTTCCTTATTTAAAAATACTATCATGTAAAGATGGAAACAAAATTTTAAAGAAAGATAACAGGAATCTCTGTATAAAGCATTTTTGAGGATTAAATTTCTACTTCAATTAAGAAAAACAATTATAGAAAAGAACTGATAGAAATACTGAAATATACTGTAAAAATGCCAAAATTTTTATATGTAGACATACCTGTGATTCAAAATTTGTGTGAAATACCG
Source organism: Anoura caudifer (assembly GCA_004027475.1). NCBI lineage: Eukaryota > Metazoa > Chordata > Mammalia > Chiroptera > Phyllostomidae > Anoura > Anoura caudifer. Next base: position 131,889 of record PVKU01001453.1, read on the forward strand.
AAGAAAATACAAGGTATAAAAAGATTTACATTTTGGGTTTCTTTACATTCTAATATATATTTACTTCTATAATGCATCAGGAGATTTTCTCCCCCAAATTTTAAATTAAATTTTTGCTGTTAGCTTGTTACTCCTAATTAAAGTTGTAGCATAGTATCTTTGCAATTTTATGGAAACTTCAACTAAGAATCAGTTTTATTGCACTCATACAAAGTTACAAATATCGTTACCTGCTAAAATGCATTTCTTCTTATAGCCCAGTTTAAATTGGTGAGTTCCTGACTATGCCAGTGAGGTGATTAATGTTATTTGTACCCTCCATGGCAATTTGTAATTTAATATTACTTTATACTTTCTGCCATATATTATAGTTACTTTTAGAGAGCGCTTTATTAACCAATATTATAAGAAGCTCTTTGAATGTTGTTGGTCTTAGTTCATCCCTTGTGCTATGTCTTCAAACCTCAACAATGTATTAAAATTTGAAATTTTGTTTTCCTCAATAAAATAATATTGTAAAGAACACATTTATTTCTTTAGGTAACTTTCAGGCTCTGCACTGTACTACAATGTGACTGAAGCTGAAATCTTTCAGAACATTATTACAGCACAAATCACAAAAGAGAACCTCTGTATGAGGATGGCTGTATCACAACCATCAGCATGGCTTACTCCTGAGTTTCCCATCTAACAGAAGCTCGCATCTCTGTTAGGACCCAGGGTTCCCATTTCCTACGTTTGGCAACCACCAGCTGCCTGTGGATCTGTTCAGTCTGAATTTGTACTTTGCCAAATGTAACATGTAGAATGAAAGTACACTTCTATTTCCTAAAGGTCAGAATCGTTTGTGGGCAATACAAACAATTTAAATAATAATTGTGTGCATAGATGATGAACAAAAAACAATGCAATACATTTATGTTTCCTAACAAATTTGATGTTAGGTTGATTTTAGAGGTAATTAGTGCACTTCTCAGGGAGTTACATAGTGTAAACATGAAAAAGTAAAACATCCTGTAAGTCTTTGCAGAAAAGAAGCACTGAAAATAAACTGAAGAAACAAAAATAGCTCTTGCTTTTTTTCTTAGCAGAGGCACTTGGAGTTCAATAGGGTGGAATGTAAACAAAGAAAAAAAGAAAATTAACTTCTCTGAGGAAAGAGAATATGCAAATCTGTCCTTGATGGTCTTATGATATTATGGGTTATGGCAAACATAATTTATATCTATAATATAATATATAAATTTTATATTATATAGAAACAGTTTATGAATTAAATGTATATCTGTACATAAGTATTTTCAGACAAATGTCAGTAGAATCTGTAAGTATGTATTTATTAGAATCAGCAAAATAAAATAAATGTATTTGCTTCTTCAACATTTGACAAGTATAAATTTAAAAGGTAATAGCTACTTTATTTTCTAAAATTCTTTCTAAAATTAAGAAATAACTATGAATAATCCTCTTTATAAAGAGAAAATTGATGAAGGAAGTAGATAAAAGAAGAGAGGAAAAAAGAGAAAATTGGGGGTTATAGAGCTGCATTCTTCACTCTGGCATCAGTATTACCAGAGGGAAGCAGGTGATCACTTTCTAGGTTGCAGGCGAAAGAACATATTGTGCAATTATGCCCTGCACTGAATATATTGTTGGCATTGAACCAATTAATAATAACAAGAATGAAAACAACTCTGTCTGCGATAAGAATAAGACTTCCAATATTAGTCACAGTCTGCTTAGCTTTGGGTTGGCTTAGATAAATGTAGTAAAGACAAGAAAAACTTCCACTCCATAGTTTTTGGCTAATTTAATATTTTCACTAAGTGCTTAGGTAGTAGGGTGACAGACACAAAGAAAAATGCATGGATTGATTGCACTGATAGATAAATAGAGTCCATTTTAGCACAGAGAAAAAAAAACCTTATAATTAGATGTGAATACCTGGTTTCTTGCCATCCATCACATATGCAAGTTGAGGAAAGTATTTTTGTAATGAATTAGAAATGAGTAATATTTCATAATACGATGTATTATACACATCCTGCCTTAAGTGGCTCAGTCCGTACTGACAATCATAAGATTCAAAAATGGTTCAATTCTTTTTAAAAACCTTTCTGCATACTTCTCTGCCAAAAATTTTTGAACAACTTAGCATTTTTAAAACACTTGAGTCATGCACATTTATAAACGTTTTGTAAAACTTTCTTGAAGCAACTACTAAAGTCCTACATAAGTTTTCAGCAAATAGAAATCCAAAAATAGGTCCATAAATTGAGGAGGTACATACCACAGATAAATGTTTAGTGTCTCTATTTTAACCAAACAATACCACTAAGAATGTAACATAATATAGAAACGTGCATTTTAAATAAAATATTTAGTAAGTGAAGCAACTACATGTATTTTAGTTTAGAATCAGACCCTGATGCTGAATCAAGAGAAGAATCAAAATAATTATCCACTGTAGTATGTAACTATACGAGACAGAGAAAACAAACCGAAGGATCCAGGGGAGATGAAGGGACTGAGGAGAGTGGAGGGGAGAAAAGGGGTGGAAATGGATGGGAGACTAAGAATGTACCAAGGTGATTCATTCTAACCAGACTCGGTTAGCCTGAGAACATTGATCAGATACACCAAGCATACCAGGAGTAAAACAATGACTGGAATAAATAAGAAACAGCCTATAGCCTAAAAAGAAAGCTTGAAATTTTATATTCTGGAGTAGGAAATAAATAGCTTTAAAACTGTGAAATAAAAGCAATAATCTTTGAGTTTATATAGAATATGGTATTGACTATCTCTTCTAGGTCAGGTGCTAGCCTCTCCCTACAAAATCAGGGAAAACAGTAATTTTACCAAAAAGATTTGCCTTTATTACTTAAATATTCTCACCCAAAGTTCCAAAGTAAATGAAGCTAAATCTCAACAACTATGATGATGAAAAGTAAAAAAGGTATACAGCATTTTCTAAGAAAATATAAATAAGAAAATTTGCTTAATATAAATAAGAATTCATACACTATATTTTCCTGTAAGCTCTGGCTACCATGAGGGCAGTAAGGCAAGTTTCATAAAGTTCTATTTTTAAATGTTCATTTCTTTTTTTCCCAATAAATGTTCATTCCCTATAAAGAGTAGATAAGGGGAATTTGCTTATTTTCATTCAATTTCACAAGACATTGGAGAAACATTAAAATGATAGTTTAAAAAGATTTTTATTTAGAAATTAACTACTAAAATGACAAGAAAAATAATTAGTGATCTGGCGCATATAATTAATAATGATTCTGAATTGCCCCAGACACTTAACTCCTTGCCTCAGGTAAAACTTTGACAATAAAAATGAATAAAATGCATTTGAACAATTAGAAAATAATGAAAAACATTCAAGAATGATGTTTGACAAAGGCAGATAAAGGAATATTGTGCTTGAAAAAGTGAAAATGTATAGATCAGCTGCCGCTGATGTGATATATCATAGATTATTAAGAAAATTGTACACCAGCATATTGAGTCACTTTCAATTAATTTGGGAGCGAAAGGAAAATGGACCATACCTAATTAATAATGACAATGAAAGATATTGATTCAATGTAAGGTGTTTATAAATGATAGATGAGATAAAAACATACAAAACTAAGAAAACAGGTCTACATCTGTGATATAAATACAAACCTGGCAAAAAAAGCAGTTACAGAAATAAAACTTTTGAAAAATATATAAATTAAACAACAAAGAGAAACCAAACAAGGTCACATGACATGAGCTATGAAAAAGATATGAAGGCAGTGTGTCATTGATTTATAAAAGGGTAGTATCCATAACTAGCTATGACCTTTGGAAAAATACAGAGCTGAGTTTAGAACCCCAACTTGTTAGGTACCAGCTGCAGTGCTTTGGTCAAACTGCTTACCTTTTCAAGCTTTAGTTTATTTTCCTGATAAAGACACCAAGATCTGCACGAAAGGTTGGTGTAATACTGTGTTAAAAAGACTCAGCTCATTAGTGTGTTAACCAGGAGAAATGATATATGCATTCAGTTTGAACCTGAAGTGAGCTAAACTAACTCCCACTGAACTCATAGAACTGTAGAATCGTCTACCCTTGTTACAACGACTTCTTTCTCAGGGTTTCTCAAATTCTGTGCTTCTGAAACTTATCAGCTTAGATTAAATGCTGCCTGCCCGTTAAAAGGGGGGTTCAAGATAGCCCAATAACTATCTTAATTATTGTAGTTAAATAATTATACCTACTATAACCATTTTAAGTGTTTTATAAAATTATAAAACTTAAATGAGGAAGGCTAAAGAAGGCAATTTATATAAAAATTAAAAATAACATCTTCAAAATATTTTCATAAAATTTATCTTATTTATACCTATACCTTAAAGGCTATTTTTTACAATGAAAATATGGTTTATTTTAAATTATTTCTTTGATATTAAGAAATGCTTCTAATTCAGTGGACAACACCATCTCCTTTTCATTCTTTCTCTGCACAAAAATTAGCCTTTATCAACTGATCATTTTCTTCCTTTTCAATATATATTATCTGGTTTCAAAATTTTATTTGGTAATTTGTTTTAGGTTATAATTTTTTGTACTAATAGTTCTAAAAAGTTCTTTGTGAAAAATTTACAGGGAATAAAAAAAAGCATGATCACATTATTTTTGTTTTGTTTATAATAACATTGCATTAATCAAGGCTTTGTTCATACAAATTGAAACTGGTTCAATTTCCTCTTGTCAAGGAGAAGAATATAAATGTGGTGCAATTGTAAAATTGATTTTGTGATTCAAAAGGGGCTACTTGGTAGAGATAATTTATCAAGGTTGATGAAAGTGGTAAATGAGTATTTCCTTGAAATTTGGAGAATTTTCTTATTGAAATATTGAATTTACAAATGTACAGTGTTATAACAATCAGATTTTTCTCACAAAATGTTTTCCTTAAAGCTTCCCTTATACATATAATTTTTAATTCAATTTAATTCTTCAACTTTATCTCATGAAAGAAGGACATTGGTATGTATATATTAGAGAGAACATTATTAATAAATTAATTAGTCTTAACTATTAACCTTCCCAAACATATACACATTGTACATTTTGGTTGTAACATAAACATTATTTACCGAAAGAATACTTGATGTCATAAAATTGAAATAACATTCTAGAATTTTATTTATGGGTCATATATCTTATATTAGACTAATATATTAATCAAAATTATATATATGTGATTTCTTTTTGTTTACCACTCTCATTTTGTTTGTAGCTACATGTAGTTTCACTGTGCCTATAATAATAATATTGGGAAAATAATAACCTTCAAGGCATCAGATGAAGTCTCTGGTGATGTCCCATTCACTCTGACATTTGTACTGGCTTCATTTATGACAGACTGGAGGTGATGAACAGGTCCAAGCAAGAGGTCACCTTGTGTCAAGACTGGTATACAATCTGTCAAATGCAGTGACTGTGAGTCTGCTAATGAGGAATTAACCAGACAAAATGTTGCTATTCGACTGTTTTCATGCACGCCAAACCTGTTAAACAATGCTAATCAGGTGTTTATTAAGTGAAACCACTATGCCGATGAGCTGCAGACCTCACCATATGTCAGAAAGGTTGTAACACATTATTCATCCATTTTAAAGCTAGATTAATAAGAGTCAATCACTGAACTTTTCTTTTCTTAGCCCTTGGCTGTGCCTTGGAATCAAGGTTATACTTCTATTTTAATTTTTCTTTAAATTGACACACTTAATTCTATAAAACTGTTTTAAGTTAGACCATGTGTCTTGGTTAAAAGCTCTTTTCATTACTTTTATATTGAAAATCAAATTTTTATCTTAAAAAAGGAGAGTAAAAGGAAAATTTCAATTTGAGCAACACCAATCAAATCAATAATGTTTTTAATAATGGAATCAAATAAAAACTATTATTTTATAGAATTATACATTTTAGGTTAGAAGTGGGTATATTAGTTTTTAGGGATCTTCACTTTACAATTAATTGGGAACAAGCAGGTAGTTGCAAATAATTCCTCAACTGGATAAAATTGTACTTGAGATATCTAAGACTTTTTATATCATAATATTCCATGAGTTAACATTTCCATTGCATAAAAGGGCATTATTTATGACATCCCCTATAAATTATAAAAATAAATATAAAATTTCCCACCCTAACTTGATAGTTTCTTCCTTTTTTTTTAAGACCAGAGTCAGTATTTACGTACTCCAGTTGAACCTTCCAGATGTTACAACAGTTATTTATGTACTCTGTATTTTAATATTATATTTTCATTTTCTGAAAAAGAATATAGCTTTTAAGTTACAATATCTTAGATTGCATCTAGAAGCATCGACCTACAAGGCATATGATCTTGAACAATTATGTAATCTATCATTTTTTTAATATGAAGCAAAACATTTTCCTGCATGATTTTTGAGAGAACCAAATTAGAGGGATATACAGGGTCTGGCACAAATAACGCCCCCTTTTTATGACAAGATCATAAGCATGTAATTCTGTAACATAACAATGTCACACTCAAGCACACCATATGCCATTTTAGGTGAAATGTTCAAATTAAAGCTCTAAACTATTACACCCACATTATTGCCCTACCAAACACACTCAAGGAGGCCTTACTTCTGCCGGGCCCTGTATGATACCTATTTTAATTTTGTGTACTTTAAAAATAAATGTAAATTCCATATTAATATCTAACAAATATTTAAAATACATGAAAGCAGTTTATCATCTCCATGTGTTCACATGATTGCTGACATCATGATCATACGTCTCCTTTGTCACCGCCCTCATCACCTCATACATTCCACACATTTAGATCTTTCTATCTATGGATCTCATTCTGCAGAAACTGTATTTTCATCATCTTTAAAATTAGTCTTTATATGGAAAATCTCCTAAAATAATAATGTCTTTTTCACAAAACTCAGTGAATAGCATTTCATTGATTGTCTGCACACATGGGAGATTTAGTGTCTAGCTTAACAGCCTCAGCTTCATTTTATCAGGCTGTTGAAACTCCCTGAAGAAAATTCACAATTTCTTGGAAATTTGCAAAGACTCTTTTAGTTTCAAATTGGAATTAAATGCCCTTTCTGTGGATTCTCATAATATTATACTTCTTTAATCAGAATGTTATCAATATTGCACAAAATATTAGTTCTGTGAGGGTAGAGACTATGACATGTATATACACACATGGGGTGGGCAATGTAGGCTTGCACATGTGAGTATGCAAAACAGAGTTTAATCTCATTATTATTTATTAACTATTGTGTTTATTACTTGTATTATTTGCCTTATTATTATTGTTGTTATTTTGTTTCTTATGATTTATCATTTAGGTAATGATAGCTGATAATTTAAGCTACCAGTGCCCATCCCTGAATGTGTGTGTATATGCATACATATATGTAACACACACATACAGGGGATATATACACACATATATGATGGGCGATACATATAACACCCATTTAGACATATAATGAACTTATATATTTTTCTTTACAATAAATATGATGATATATAATAATTAGCCTTGAATAAGAGTTGGCTAATAGTATGTATTTAATATAAATATTCTTTAATTGTAGCTGATACAGCAAAGGAATGCCCAGTTTTTACAGCTTTTGGAAGAAAAACAGTGTTTAGATTGAAAACATCAAGCTAAGAACGCAGCAAAGATGTATCTTTGAGTTAGCTCACACAACTCCCTTTTCCTGATGTTGATAGCCAGGGGAACAACACCACATGCCTTCAATTTCTCTGATAATCTGGACATGGAAGCAAACTATAGAAAATGTAAATACTCATAGACATGAAGAAAAACCTCTAAACCATTTATATCTCAGAATGTGTAGCTTCAGAGAGACACAGGGTTTTAAAGGCAAATAAAATTTGAGTGTTTATCTAGTCCAGCCTTTACTCTGTACTAGGCGGTCTCCCCAAAATGCAGAATCATCTCCTGGAGGACAGTCCCTTCCAGTACAGGCTTCTCCTGCTAGGTGAATGTTCTAGAGACCCACCCGTCTTTATCAGTGTACTAGCTAGCGTTGTTGTGAGAGGCAGCATTCAGCTTTAGTGAAATTTTTTTGAAGACACTTTTCAGTATGTTTGCCCATTTCATGATGGGTGATCTATGATTGCACCTGCCCATACCACGCTAAGTGTTCAGCAGTTTTGGACTAAAATCAGCAGGACGCCTGTGCCCCACCCATCCGATTTACCCAATCTTGCCCTGAGTGACTTTTTTTTAGTTTGTTCCCTGGATGAAAAAAGTCCTCAAAGGGAAACATCTTGCCGATGTGGAAGAGGTGACACAAACAAACAAAAAAAACAGCAGAAGCAGTAAAAGGCATCAAATTGATGAGTTCAAAAACTGTTTTAAGGAGTGGAAAAATGTCTCAGTAAATGTATTGCATCTAATGGAGAGTACTTTGAAGGCAACTGAAGTTTAAACATACAAGAATAAATACACAGTTTTTTTTATAAATTTGGGGGATTTTGGGGGGTCCCCCTTGTATTACAGTTATTCATTCTATGAAATACTGCCACAAGTATGTACTCATTTCCTGTTTGAAAACTTCTAGTACTAACACACTAATTCTTTGGAAAATCATGCATTTCTAATTTTTACTATTTAGAAAATAGTTTCATTTTAAACTTAATTATATTCCAAATAATTTTAAACATAAGTTTCTTTTTTGCTATCTGAAGCAACTTAAGAACTGTGATTGCTCAGGACAGTGTTTCCTGTATTTGAGCAGAGCAGTTCTGTCACCTGTTTTGTCAAAGCTGTGACTTCATCACTGCACATCACACGTTTTAAAGTCCTTTGTGCATCGCTTCACTATACATCCTCAGCAATAGTCCCATTTCTTTTCTACTGTTAATCTTGATATATTTTAAGAATATAACTACTGTTGGCTTAGAATCACAATATTTCTGCTACTACTAAACTAAGACTGTTTTATAAAGTATATGTTGTTCTTTTGAATTCATGTAAATTCCATACTCTCTCTTCCAACTTTAGAATAAATTCTTTCAAAAAGATGATTTTATTAAATGTGAAAGCACTCCAATATTTACTATGTAATAAGCCTTTATTACGGGGTAGCTCTTTTGCTTTAAACATCTCATTTATTTCTCAGTACAAGCCCTCAAAGAAGGTAATGTTTCCTCAGCTGAGCACAATGCAAGGTAGTCAGTTTACATGAGTCCTGTGTCATATCCAAACCAATCAGCGAAACAACCAACCCAAAGACAAAACCTAAACAGCAAACCCAACACTAGTGGCCTCAGCATGACTCTCCTCAATCAGTAAGGGGATCACAGAGACTGTTAGACTCTGAGAAGGGAGAGGAAAGAGACTTCTATATTTTATCGTCATTATAAGACATTCATTCACGAAAATTGTTTTATTTTTTTTCTGGGTGTTCTTTCTTGCTCAGTTTATGTGATTTTTGCTATACAGATATGCATGGTTTAGTCCCTTGGGTCAAGTGCACCTCTAGTGAAAGCTATTGCATCAGTGTCACTCCCCACTATTTTATAAATAAGTTGAAATAAAAAAAAAAACAAAAACTAAGTCACATGGCTACATTTACATTAGTCAATAAACTGCAACTAATGTGTGGATTTCTTGAAAGAGAAAATTGATGCATGCATTTTAGTGAATGAACATATACTTACAAAAACACAATTTTAGTGGATGAGGAAATAATTGAACCCAGGAAAATTGAATACATTTGTGAAGGTAGAGCACAGATTTGAAAATCAAGCAAAAACCTGGAGGAACAAATAATAGCAGCAATTTCTTATTGGCCTGCAACTTCCTAGGCTCTTTTCATACACATCTTTGAAATCATTCATAACAAAATAAAACTAAGCAAGTTAAATATTATCTCAACTTTTCAGATGAGGAAACGTTGGTTTTTTATGCAGCCATGAAGTTGTTGAGCCAGATTTGAAACCAAGAGTCAGTAGGTTTTCACATATGCTATTTATTCTTCTGTACATGATACCTTTAACACAAATAAGTTGTTAAAACATGATATATGAAAAGAAAATTTTTCATTACTACTCAAAATCTTATTATAGTCATTGGCGATAATGCCCATGACTTACTGTGTATGAGGAAATCAGCAACAGCACACACATGTATTCAGTCTTTGTGGCACTGCTGCAGGTTTCTGCACCACAAATGCAGGGGTTGGGATACATTTTGTCTTTGGGGATTTTCACCCGCCCCAAATAGAAATGAAAGTGAGTTACATCAATATATTTTCACAAATTTTATAAAATAGATAATTATGTGTACATAGAATCTGTAGTAGTCTTAAGGGCCCAGACAATTGAAAGTTAATGAAGATTAAGCTTCATAAATTAATAGCAACCAAGTCTTAGGATATATTAAAGTTTTCTCCTTCTATTAACATTATGGTATTATAATGTATTCAAAATATATATGGAATTTAGAGTCAGATATACTTAAGTACAAATTGCATTCCTCATACTTGCAAAGTGTTATGAAGTTACAGTTCTCAAATCCTGTTCCCCCATAATAAAAATTATACATTGATGCCTATCTAATGGAATTTTGTTGAAAGTTAATTGTAATAATACAGCTAAATCTCATGATTCATAGTAATTACCAGTTTTATATTATTTTCTTTCACTATCAAATCTTGTCAATTCTATAGAATTTTTCATTGTAAATAAAAGGTTCAACTCTCTAGCAAAATATCTCTAACAATGTGGAGACTTTTATCTTATGGAAGATTATAGTTAAATATTAGAGTCATTCTATTATTTTCTTTTCCCACTGAGCTCTTGACTCAGGTGCAATTAAATAACTGATAACCAATTAACATCAGTGTATATTTGGGGATTATTCCTTTACTTCCTTGAATATATCACAAAAGTGCATATGTTGCTTACACTATAGGCCTCTTTATTACTTATCCTGCATCTGTTACAAAGTGATATATAAACAAGGCACTCTCTCAAAACCATACAGATACTCTGGGTATAGGACAAGAGGAGAAAAAGGCATTTGATTGTCAGAAGAGAGAAAATTGATAAAAATTTTGACAACCCAAACTTAAAATATATTGGAGTTTTATATCTACAAGCAAAAGAATTAAAAATATTTCCCTTTACACATATTAATAACCTCAGTAAAATGGTAAAAGAGATTAACTACAGACAGCCTTTATTCTGACTTACAGCTTCTATTTCCTATTTTAGTTTAATGTTGAGTTTTTATTTTTATTTTAAAGTATATAAACAAATGTTGAGAATTTTTGTGGGAGTCAAAGTGTAGCCAGTTGCTTATCATCCAGCCTATAATTTTTTAGAGAAATTAAAATTGATACTGATACATTATGACCATAATGCTTCCAAAATCAAATATTTTTATAATTGGACATTTTTTTTTAGATTTTAATACAGTGAAGTTGAGTATTTTACAACTTAGACACTCAAGTTTCAAATTAAATTATCAATTTTTTATCTGCATTTGAAAAGTTTATCAGTGACACAAACTTATTAACTAACATTTAAACTGAAAAATATGCACAGTGGCTTATTTTAGCTATCAATATTAACAAATTACTATTTAAATTATTAATGTACATTCATCAAGCAGAATGAGATCTAGGCACAAAAATATTAACATTAGCTGTAAGCTGCATATAAAACCAAGAATAATTTTAAAATATTTCAATGCTTTACATTCATTAAATTTTACATTTATACTAATATGATTAAGAAATTACTGAGGGATATATTAATTCATATGGGGGAAAAAGCACCAATTTATAAAATTATACTTTCTGCTGCAAACATATCTGCTTGAATAGTTTCCATTTGCAATTTTCTGAAAAAGCTCTAGTAATGTAGTTATCAATGCAAATAATAAATGTTAAAAAATTGGATGAATGCCAAATCCATCAAACAGTCCTCTAAAAGATAACTTCCCACAGTCCATCCCAGATGACAGTGTCTTGAACATCTTTAACTTTTCCATCAGAACCACTTAGTATTACCATGCTTCTGCGCAGCTGGAACATCACTACCATTGTCAGAACCAGGCAAACAAATTTATGATGATGTTCCTGGGAATATGGAAGTAATGCAAAGGGGATTTCTTTGTAGTTCTTCATTAACATTTTATTCATTACAACAAGGGAGTTTTAAGAGTTTCCTTTTAAGCAAATTAGGTCACTGTATAAAAAACACACAGCATGGAAATACAGTGTATTACTACATAGAACAAAAGATGTGGTTAATAAATTATGATAATGGGATTAGTCATTTGCTAATGTAGAAAGGCACATTTAAATACTTTGGAATCAACTTATAGAGAGAACACTTTTTTATGTGTTTATATGTTCCTTGTGTTATATTTTCATGTATTTCTTTTCTATGACTATTTCTTGCCATTTTGTCCTCTGAGTATGTGCAAAGCTCTTTAGATACTTTGAATCAGTTAAGTAGACAGAGTTTACCAGTTTTAATACCTAACTAAGAATAACCAAAAAGGTAGGGGAGAGGAATATAAGGAGATCAAGAAAGAGAAACTGGGAGACTGTTTTTCTCATAAGCAGTCTTTTTCTTTTTCACATAAATATTAAAAAAGCCATTAAATGCCCCTGCTGGTATGGCTCAGTGGATTGTGTCCCAGCCTGCGAAGCAAGGGGTCTCTGGTTGATTCCCAGTCAGGGCATATACCTGAGTTGCAGGCCAGGTCCCCAGTAGGGGGTGTACGAGAGGCAACCACACATTGACATTTGTCTCCCTTTCTTTCTCCCTCCCCTCCCCTCTAAACATAATCTTTAAAAAAATGAGTAAATTAAATAAAATCCATTAAAGATTTTTCCCCAAAAAATACAACCATACCAGTTCTTGGTATCATCTCTTCTGATCCAGATGTAGTTTTTGCTTTTTCATCATTTTTTAATATCTTTTAAAATGTTGAATGTTCTAGATGAGAGCATTGACACATTTTTTTCAAATTGCTTTTATATATTAAAAAATGTTTCTGCTCTCTCCAAAGCTGTTTCAGTATCCACTTAACAAGTAGGATATAAGGCTTAAGGGAAAATAGAGGAGAATGAGGGATGTGACTCACATAAGGCACTGTCTCATATTGAAGTCCTCAGAAGTAGACCCTGAGATAAGAGGTAAGGAGCATGTGGCTTTTCAGAGCATGCTGGTAGTAGTGAAGAAGTGAAGGAGGCAGAATGTCACAGGTCAAGTTGCTGAGCAAGGTTACAATCACCCCATGTTGTTGGGAACTGCCCTGCCTGGTTTCAGAAGCTATAACCCCCCCATAGCTAAGGCTGAGTGAGTGACCTTCGGACCATAAGCCGCTAAGGAGACAAGGCTTATCTCCCTGGCAGGGGTGCCACTTCTGCTCCTTTTTCTTCACCCTGCCTGGCCCCCAATGCTTGATTGGTTAGCCAATGACTGGTAAGATTCCCCAAGGGGGGATGACCTAAGACAGGCACAATCACATGGAGGCACCAAGGAAGGACTTGAGAGGCTAAAGCAAAAGGGGATGATGGGCCCCGGCCCCTTGGCTATCCTGACACAGCCTGAGTCCTCATTCTGTCTGCCAGAAGTCTCCTAATCTCATGGCTGCCTTGCTTACCTTGCCTGACTTAAGCCTGAGACAATGCCTTAAACCTGAAACAATGCTGGTGATGGGTGTAGCCCTGTGCTGGAAAGGGTGGGTTCCCTAGGGTGATCAGGCCTAAGAAAGAATATGTAAAATCTTATGAAACCTGCTTTGTTTAGAATGCTCTCAATTAAATAAGGGTCCAAGCAAGAAGTGAGTTTGTTCCTCAAAGTTTTATTGTTCTTTAGCTATCTGACCCTGACTCAAAATAGGCCCTCAGAGTTTTTTGTATGTTATCTATTGTTTGATCCTTACTGCCTGACAATGATTAATGAGCCTGTATTCCTATGCAAAATGAACCCAATAAAAGCCCATTGAGGAAGAGGCTCTTGGCCATTCTCCTTTGAGAGATGACCACCTTTCCTCCCCAAGCAGATCATGTCTTGGTAGACTTATTCTCATCCATGGAGCCCAGGGGGCCATGAGGGTGGAGCCCCCCTACACCATGTGAATTGCATTTGAGCTCCACCTTGAGGCAAGGACACCTGGCATTTGCACCCCTTTGTCCATCAGTTATTGCATGCAGAATGGGGCAAGGGATGGTGCCTCAGTTCCCCTGAGTAACTGTTCTTGTTCAGCCTGAGGGAAAATTTGCAGTGACAGGAACAAGGCAAAGCTGCCACTAACAGCCAACACAGCAGCTGGGGCATGGTACCCTGGCCATCTGACACCATGGGGATGTGAACAGGACACCAGCAATGCTGCGACCACAACTGCCACTGAAATCTGAAAGCAAAATATCTGGTAATGTTAAATATCTGTAATGCTTTAAAATTTACAAAGTAATTTTATGTGTCTTACATTATTAAATACTAAAAACAACCCTACATCTATGATATGGTGTACATGCAGGTATATACTATTACTACATTTGATATAGGAACATGCTATAATTCAGAGGGATGAATTCACTTACTTCAGTTTACATGACATTACATTTGAAATAGGACTCAACCATGTCATTATTTTATTGTCTACTATGCTTGGCCCAGTGATGTCTTTTACTAACTTTTAAGGGTGATGAAATGGAGACACTATGAATTCAAAGAACTAGTCCAATGTAGCAGAGGCAATAATTAAAGTGAAGATTTGCTTTCAATTTTTATTAAAACATAATGCCATTCCAATAAGTAACATTTGTAAATTACTACATGTTTTATACTTTATATATATTAGAAATCACATACCTCAGAAAGAAAATTGTAAGCACATTGTATTTTGATAGATTATTTTAGTAAAATATTCAATATTATATAACAAAATGCCAGTTACACAAAGAAATTGATGTTTCTGGTACAATGGGAGCACAGCCTATGGTTATATGACCCAGCCCAGGAGAGGGAAGACAAACACTTTGGAGAGCCTCCCTTGGTTCTATGATGCTAGAAAAACAAGCATTTGCTAAGCAAAATGTTGGAGGGGGAGAGGAAGGTAGGCACTCTTAGTAGCTTATTTTGTGCCTGACACATACAAGGTCTTCAATAAATGTTTTTGAATCACTAACTTTAGACAAGCAGACAGCACAACCATAACTCAGATGACAAGTACTGTGGAATATATAGGGTGGGAGTGAGAGTGAGACAGGATGTTGAGAGGAGAACGCAGAGTTAGGCAGGAGTTGGACTGCAGTGGCTTTCGTGAGTGTCAAAGAGTTTCTCTGTATTTTGAGATTATGGAGAGACAGTAAATTTTTCTCAGTGAGGGAGTACCATTTCAGGGCTTTGCTATATATAGGTCAATTTGTCTGCTTTCTGGAAATTAACAGAGGGACAATGGAACTGGAGTCAAGGATATTGGTGAGGAAGATGCTACCACAATTCTGGTACAGATGACCTGGATGAAAGCAATGGGAACTGAACTAGAAGTGTGGAGATATAATTGATAAATATTTGGAATCCAAATGACAAATTTTAATTCAAATACAAGCCATCATTAAGAGGGCTGAATGTTGATTGATTAGTGACCTGAGTCTTTGGCAACATGGCATCCGTACATCTGTGGATCTTGATTTAGAGGTCACATCCATGTGCTTCAGTTAGTATTACAAATGGGAGAGCCATGGAATTTAAGGAGTCAAGCATGGTGATCTAGATTTATGAGTTACATACCTAGATGTATAGTAGTCTACTATTTGAATTAAAAGTATATATATATGTTTATTTATATTTTTTATATTATATATGTATTTTATATTATATATTTCTCTATATAAAATATATATTTATATATTTTCCTATATATAAAATAATTGTGTGTGTATGTGTTTATATGATGTAAGAATGGTGATTTTAGATTTGAAAGTCAAAACATTAAGTACCTCTGAGAATACTTATGAAGTCATAAATATTGCAGAAAGAATTGATTATGCATTTGAACTTAGGCTAAGTGCTGAGTAAAATTAAAATAATTTTAAAATATGAAGAAATGGACAATTTATAATGCCCATTTCTCTAGACAGAGGATAGAAAGAATTTAGCCCAGGACTACACATCTCTCGGATACTAAGCATCAATCACAGTTCTGTCCACTTTCCCCAAACAAAGCCTCACAATTTTTCAATTCAGGTTTTAGAAAACTGCTAACAATCATTTGCTACTGTTTCGTTGCTGTTTTGAAACTAGTTTGGCATCCCTGGTCCTTGCTATATCAAATTATGTAACAACTAAGGAAACAATCATTTAATACTATTTTTGATCAAATATAACAATGAATACAGTTTTTGTTATCATAGGTAGGCATGTGTGTGGGTGCATACATACTAACCATACAAAAAATTTCCGTTTTAAGTGTGTGCATACATACATATAAATATATATACATATAATGTATATATACATACACATAGTGCATATACATGTATACATATATACATACACACAAAAATGAAAATTTGTGTGCATTCATATAATATATATCTCTATATATTCATGCACATGAACACACTTTAAAAATAAATGATGTCCATGTTTAGACTACCTCAATGCAGAATCATTTCATAATGAAAGCAGAGACCCTGTACAACAAATGAGACAAAAATTAGTTTGGCAACATCCAAGAGTAATAATTCCATTGGGATCATGTATTTCCTGAATACATTCCTCCTTTTCTCCCATCCCCCCCTGCTGTTTTCCTGACCCCAACCACTGCAAACACAGGGAAAAAACAGTCACTCTGGTGAGAGAAAGAAACCCTAAAAATCACGCAAGCATACCAAACAGATAGCAGGGCCACCGGCCCCGTCAATTACACTCTCCCTTTCTCTTAAATAAATCGACCTCACTTTCAGGTGAGCTGACTTTTGTGAAAAAAGTCCCTTGAACTCAGTCTATTCTTGGCAACTAGAGCAAATAAAATTTAGAATATTACTAAGATAACAAAAGCTAACACTGCTTTCTGTAATCTCAATTTTCTACTTTCATATAAATGTGCTTTTCATTCTAATTATCTGGGCTGGCACAGCCAAAGACAAAGAACCAACCTCACAGGCCAGGCTCCTATCAGCTTTATTAGAAAATGGACTTTATTGTCCAGCACAAAAAAAAGATTTGTTGAAGAAAAAGGGTGGAACAAAAGTACTCAACACAATAAGATAAAGTCCCATCCCTAAAAAGTTACATAGCCTTATCATCAACAGAATGAGCCACCTAAGAAACAGAAATACAGAAACACATTATTGGGAAGATTTGATCATCAGAGACTCAGCACCTGCCCTTTTTACACAGTGCCTTCTTCCCTGTTTTACACAGTAAATTAAACTGTTAGCCTTGTCCTTTCTACAACCTTTATATCATTGTTTAAAAAATAAGTGGCCTGTGCTAGGTTTAAATAACTAAATTGTCAGGTAAATTATAATCATACCTAAGAAAATACTTTCTATTGATAATATACAAAAATTCAAATCTATAGGATAATAAATATTATAAATTTGTTTACTTTAAACAAATAATTATAATTATATATGTTATCAGGAGGAAAAAATAATCCTCAAATTCACGTCTAAATCATATTTTTAACCTTTTAAAAATTTACAAAAATTCCCTGGGTGGTGTGGCCCAGTGGATTGAGCATGGGCCTGTGAACCAAAGGGTCACCCTTTCAATTCCCAGTCAGGGCACATGCCTGGGTTGCAGGCCAGGTACCCAGTTGGGGGCATGGAAAAGGCAACCACACATTGATGTTTCTCTCACTCTCTTTCTCTGTCCCTTTCTCTAAAAATAAATAAATAAAATCTTTTTAAAAATGTACAAAAATTTCTTTTGACTTAAAAAGGTTTTATTGTGTATTTCAATATTCATTGTGCAGATGTTAGAATTTCCCTCATGTCATTTTTATTCACATCTAAACAGAATCAAGCAACTTATCACCTCAAGTAATAAAAAGTGTTTATATACTTTAATAAATAAAGATCTATGCATTTGAAGACTTAAATGATGCTATATATCCTCCTCCTCCTCCTCCTCCTCCTCCTCCTCCCCCCTCCCCCTCCCCCTTCCTCCCTCCCCCCCTTCCACTTCTTTTCCTCACTCTCCATTGCTTGGTTTCTCCCTTCTCCATGCTGACTTACATCTGATAGAGGCTTATCCATGTGTTGGTCCACAGAAGATATGCCAGCAATTTAAGGGCTTCTCTCTCTCTTTCGGAAAGTATGCAGGCTTAGCCATGATTGAGACATGTGGCCATACCTAAACCAATTGCTTTGGCAAAATTGCCATGATTGATGAATTAACCGGGCCTGGAGTTTGTGCCAGCTCCTGGAACCAAGCATAGAATCAGTTCCATTCAACCTTCATGGCCAGAAACTGGGGAATTAGAGGTTCCCCATGGCATATCTGAGTGAAATCCAGAATACTGGACAGCTAGGCAAATAGCATGTCTCCTACAAGGGTCAGAAAAGTTGGAATATAGTGAAAAGGTATTTTGCATACCATAAAAGGCATCAACAAATGCATGATAATAAGAAAGTGTGAAAAATTAGGCAAAATAATGTGATAAGTCAAACATGATAGATAAAAAGCTAACTGTGATGTGCAGAGCCCCTAGGAGTGATTTAACTACAAAGAGGGACTGAAAAAAATGTAAGTTAGGCCAAGTAGTAAAGGGTCACAAATACCAGGATAAAGATTGGGAGACTATGAAAATATTCGAGCTTTGTAAGAAGGGAGAGTCTTGACCCAAGCTTTCCTTTAGGGAAGTTAATTTTCAGCAGTAGCTCAGATGGACTGTTCTTGGAATTAGTAGGAACAAGGATAACAATGAAGTGATATTAGGCTAAAGTAATTGGAGAGCTGGGAAGAGTTGTAAATGGTCATAGAAATACAGTAAATGTAAATATTTCTAGTAATAGAATAATTATGGAGAGTAAAACACAATAGAAATAGGGAACTCAAACCTGACCAAAGATTTAAAACCTGGTAATCGGGATTACAATGAAAATTACTCTAAAACAGATAACTATAAGGAGAACTGATTTGAGGATATAAAATGATGATATTGAGTTCTCATAAACAAAAGAAATCCTTAGCAGGTAAAATTTCTAGGACCAGATTTTGGCATCTGATTCACAATTAGACTTTTAATTTCACTAAATCATTAAATTTTAAGTTTATAAACCCATAAAATTATCTTGTCATTTAACAAAGTTAGCTGTAAAAATAAAAGTTAAATCTCTATAGAAGGTGAGAGCCTCAAAGGGGAGCAAATGTGTTCAGTAATAATAATATTAATAATAAGGGAAAGAAGAATATAAGAACATTAGACATTGTACTAGTCAATATATGTAAAAGACTATAATAACAGAAACATGACAATGAGGCCATTCATAATTTACTGTCATTTTAAAGATTAGGAAACTGGTTAATCTTTAGGAAACAGATTAGGAAACAGAGTGGTGAACACAATTGTCCCAGTGCATAATGTTAAGTGTCAGGATTCAGATTGAAATGTAGAGTCTGGCTCCAGAGCTTAAACTCTGAAACAATACACACACACACACACGCACATGCATGCACACACACACATGATTATATTTACGGGCTGGAATATCAAAGCAACCACACTAGTAAAGAGATAAGGAGTGGTCAGAGAGGGACAGAAGAGTGTTCCTTCACATGTTAGGACTTTCTAGAAGGCAATGTTGATCACATAATACAGAGGGAAACAGTCATTCACTGAATCTGTGATATCATTTGGCACCCTATTATGTGCATGATAGCATGTAGCTTATTTTGCTTTCAAAATTACTTAAGACAAATCAAAGAATTAAGAGTTAACCTTATTAACTAGCCCCAAACTGTAACTAGTAGCACTAGCTCTAAGAAAATATTGAGAGTGTTAAGTCTATAAAGGTTAACTATGATAAGTCATATGCATCCTTGTTACACTTTCCTAGTAATAAAAATTAAAAAATAAAAACTTAATCACATGCTAGCAATGTCTGAGTACACCCATAGTTATTCACTCAATGGGTCCTCCAACTGTGTTTTACATAATCATCAACAGTAATGGATTGAAATAGCTGAGGAAATAAAAATCCTGTTTGAGATCAATAGAATTAGTAATGATGTATGTAACAGAGTACAGAGCATGTTGGCCTTCAAAGTTACTTACAAGGAACTTATTCTTCTTAGTAAATTCAGTAAAACATCATAGTGTAGAAAATATATAGACATTGGTAACCCTGATGTTAACATTTCTATTTCATGAACTTCATTCTATTGAGACAGTGTTCTGAAGCCATAAACCACCTTCAATATTGAATTATAGTCTCTGTAGCTAATTGAAGTGATATGAATCTTAAATTTTAGATGTGTTCAATTATGTTGCTCAATAAAATTTTGATGTTTTTAAAATTCACATTTAAATGAAAATGAAAGAATTGAATAGCAAAATAAGGACATCTTGCTTTCTTGTTCTCCCTTGAAATCCATTAAAAACAGCAAAAGAACCACACAGCAAACAGGCGATTGTACAAACACATGCCATGCACAATCTTAACAAGATCAATAAAGTCTCTAAGAATAAACCATGTAAGAAAGATCCAAGACTTCTATGGCAAAAACTCTGCATCTTTAATGACAGACAAGCAAAGAAGTTTCAACAAAGGGTAAGCTATTCGCAAACTGTGGATGAGAAAATACAAAATCATATAAAGTAGGGATGCTTGACTAATTAACCTATTAAGTCTGTGTCATCCCAGTTCAAATCTAATTTTGTTACATATGTAAATCTACAACATACCTTTCAAAATTACATTTGGATGTACATTTGAAAAAATTTAAATAAAATAAAAACAAATTTCCACCATATTTCAAACAAATTAAACATGTGTGGTTATTAAAATATGATAATTATGTAAGAATAGACCATGATAAAGTAAGAAACATAAGGGCAGAGACACTGATGTATGGGAATTTGGAATACGATAAAGATCTTGTTTCAAACCAGATATAAAAGACTACACAAGGAATGAAGTCAGATTGATTGGATATTTATTTAAGAGAAGAAATAATGATCTTAAGCTTTACCTCACATTTCTATCACTGATAAATTCTAAATGCCTTAAAAATAGAAGGTTAAAAAACAAACCTATAGATGTTTTAGAAAAAAAAGGTATGGCAAAAGTAGGTTTACAGTTGTTTGCATGGAAAATATACAATAATTAATAAATGATAATACAAGAATAAAATCTGTGTTTCACAAACTCACAACTATAAACCTATTTTGGTCCCACCCTTTATAGACTAAAATATGTGTCTACCTTTAGGTTGAGGGATGCCTTTTTAAGTATACTTGACCTCCTACCACCCAAAAAAGCAAAACACAACAAAGGAACACAAACATATGAATGCAAACTAAATAGAAGAAATAAAAGGCAGAGGTAACATGTTATGTCTGGGCCTGTTGCTGTCCCTTCTCCTCAGTGTGCTACAGCCAAGATGTCTGCACTTCCTGTACTAAACTTCTAGAACTCTGTTCCGTTAGACTTTTGTACACTACCTTTCTCCTTTCAATCTTTTCTCTAAGTTCACCTCCAATGGAAAGTCTTCTCTGATTACCCTAAAATATTCCTCCTTTTTAATCTATTACTCAATTTCCTTTTTTCTGAATAGAACTGAACTATGTTTGAATTATTATATATTAATTTCTTGAAACCTTCCATATTAGAATGCAAAGTTCACTAAAGCATGAATATTATGTTTTTCTCACCACTATATCTTAAGATACTAGAACTCCTGCACATAGTAGGCATTTTGAATATTTATTGAATGAATAGAAAAGGAAATGACTAAAATATATGAGAATACCTGTCAAAATTGCATATATAATTCTGTGCTTACTAAATAATATTCCCTTCCCTTTTATTTTCATTTTTGATGTTCAGAAAGTTTCAATCTCATTTTAATGGGGATAAAAGCCAGGAAAACTAAGCTTTTTCTAACTTTGTAATTTACATAAGTTTTAATAATTTTGTTAACTTTGAGTTTATGACTCATATCAATAAAAGTATGGAAACCTTGGGTATGAGAAATAAACTATATTCTTAAGTCCTATGTGCCATTAGTGGGTATCATATAATCACACATGTTCTAGACAAGAAACTTGAAAGGATAACTGTTCACAAATGAATCTATCTTTCTTTTATTAATTTATAAACACCTTGCTGTGAGTAACTGGTGATAATGTACTAATAAGAAAAATCAATAAATTTACACTGTGGGTCAAAGTAATTGGTGGTGTAGAATAGAAAATGATGTATTGTTCATTGATCCTTTAGCAATTTTCTAACTATAAAGAAGAGAAAGCTAATTACTTTAGCAGGTATCTGAAAATGATAAGATTAAAACAAGCTAATTATATGTTCTTGAATAATGACTTACTTTGATGAAAGTAAGTTGAGGAAAATCATGCTGTGATTTAGGCAAAGAAATATTAGATTTTACTAATTACAACATAATCCTGATCCATTTAACTGTCCTTAACCTATTCTAAAGAAGCTTACATAGAAACAACAAACATTTTTAAACAGAAATATATAGCACATTTCCCCATGCTATGCAAGATAAACTGAAATCCAAAGGTGTTTGCATTTGTGAGATTGAAATTTCAAATTTACCGGGTACAAAAGAAAAAAGTTTACCTCCTTTTTCTAATAGAAATAATTTAAAAGAAAAATAGTTATACAATATAAATGTTTACTTCAAACAATATTAGAGAAATAAAACATCACAAGCAAATAAAGTCTTGAAGGTTAATTTATGCAAATACTATTTCAGCTTTAGCTTATATTATATAAGGCATATTATATAGTATAATATATAATATGTCTTATAGACATATCATATAATATGGAAATGCTTACAGATATATTATATAAATACTTACAGACACATAATCTGGAAATATTTACTTTTTATAATAACATTTAATTTGCATTTTCTCTCATATGAATATTTTAGAATGAATATAAAAAGTCATATAGCTATAGAATTTGACCCAGCTTTTTTTGTTTGAACGCATTTGTTCTTTCCATTATTTCTTGATTTTCTATATTTTTCTTCCATCAAAACTCAATACATGAATAGGTCAATTCAAGTCTGTGTCCATTCCCCTCATGTGTAACATTCAGTGATAATACTAACACTACCACTAATAGTTATACCTTATATTCAGGGCTGTTAAGTGGATTCGAGTCAATATAAACACTGCATCTGGCACACAAAAGAGGCTTATAAATTCTGTTTGTTGTGCAACTGGTAGAATTATTAACTTTTAAAGTTACATACCTTCTCTGCTTCTTAAGAATAGTCAGTATTCTTCTCCCAGGTGCAGAATGCACAGTGAAGGTGGAAGACCATCTGCCCCATTCACCAAGGATCTCACTTGAGACTTTTCACGGGGTCTTTACAGCTCAGCAAATACCTGTATGGATCACAGGAACAGGCAATGGGCTAAGGGCAACATACAAATCCTCTTCTCCTGTATAGTTAAGTAGAAAATGTATTGCCTAATCAAATAAAATGAAAGAAAAAAAAAAAAAAACAGTCCTATGAGAAATTTCCATAGAAAGCAATGATACTGAAAAAGCAATGTTACTAAGAAAAATCAGACTAAATTTATTCCCTGAAAAAATTATTCACTAATCACAGATTAGAACTCACAACTTCCCTTAAAAAGAGGAAGTTTAAAAGAAAATAGAGCCCTAGGTGACGTAACTCAGTGGATTAAGTGTTGGCCTGCCAACAAAAGGGTTCCCATGCTAAGGCACATGCCTGGGTTGTGGGCCAGGTTCCCAGTAGGGGGCGCTTGAGAGGCAACCACACAATGATGTTTCTTTCCCTCTCTTTCTCTTTCCCTTCCCTCTCTTTAAAAATAAACAAAATCTCTACAAAAAAAAAAAAAGAAAATAGAGGAAATGATGAGATGAAAAAAATTAAAACAAAAATAAAAAAAACTAAACAACCACCTCAGATGGAAATGACCAATTCCAATAAAGAAACATTGAACAAAAAGTTTTAAAAAGTAAAGCCCTGTATAAAGATACACATTTGCACAGTTGACAGTGCAAAAAAACATGAATTAACACCTCATATTTGAAATATGCTAATAGAATTAAAATAATCCAGGTAAAAGACATGGATATAAAATCTATGAGACTTGTAGATAGAGAACAGACCAATAGCTGAGGGGGTTGGGGCTGGGAGTGGAGGGATTGAGCAAAAAGAGAACTCATGGACACAGACAACAGTGTGATGATTGCCAGGGTAGGGGAAAGGTGGAGGTGGAAGATGGTATAGAGGGATAAATGGCAATAGGAATAAATACCAAAAAAACTATTTAAAAAATAAAATTTTTAAAAAACTATGAGGAAAAATTAGATCTAGATGAAAGGAAACAGCCCATCCAGGTAAAATAATATTTGTGATGAAAAATAAGAATAAATAGATGAAAGGCAATATCTGTAACACAAAATATCCCAGAGCTGAAAAAGAGTCCCAAGTATTCAGAAGAATAGTCGCCCATAAACTTTGCTGGTCAATGAAAGGAATTCACATCTAAAAACAACTAAGAAACTATGGGGTTCTTACAACAAAGAATGAAAAGACTATAAAAGATCAAATTTAAGAAATATCTGAAAAGAAACAAATTTGAGCTAATTTCATATTTCTATGGAAAATGAATTCTACAAAAGCAAACAAAACCAAAAATTTTATGATCCAAGATTTATATGTCTAAATGTCCTTGGATGAATATTCTCTGGTTCAGAGAATATGGTGACACAAACCTTTCTGCTACCTGAGTTTTTTTTTTGCTCTCTATGCAACTAAATTTACCAGCTTTAATTTTCTGGCAATTTTTAAGTTTCTTACTAAATTGTACAGTATCATACTTAGATCTTTGATATTACTATAAAATTTATGTAATCAAAATTAAATATTCTTGGTCACAATAGGTGATTCTTATGTAAGACTTTATTATACATTCATCTAAGCTGTGTTGTTTTTTAAAAGCCCATGCAATGGTTCAGTTTTGCAACTCAGTAAGAAAAGTTAAGCTTCATGCTCTCTGCAATAGAATTTATTTTAGGGGCTCAGCAGAATAAAAGTTCCCATTACCTATTACATGGTGTGAACTTAAGGTTCTAGGGGAAAGGTCATCTACATAGCCACATTGTGAGTTCTTACCGGGATAACCTGCCAGAAGTTCAACTTGCAAAAAGAGAAAATTTTTTTCTTGGCAAAAAATAAAAGGAGTTTATTACTAATGAGTGGAACCTGGAGCTGGAATTATTTCCCCCTAACAGCAGGTGAAACGCAGGTAGCTCCAGTTTTGCTGGGAATAAGCTTCTGTTCATGACATACCACCAGCACTTACTGAGTACTTTGATATAGTGGACACAGCAAAATAAGAAGCATCATTTTTTTGTTGTTGTTGTTTTCTGCAAGTTTATTCTCCAGTGGTGATGACAGACAGCAGACAGAAAATTAAAATGTTGGGTGGAGAGTGTGTCACGACAGTTATTCACAGGTTATTATGGAAGCCAATAGGTACAGCGCCCAACCTAAGATGAGAGTCCCTGGAGATGACAGACATTGCAGAAGCTAGCCTACCCATCCTCCTCCTTGGAGGTCTATGCTGTTAATTCATGTACAGGGTCCAGCACAAATAATGCCCATTTTTCATGACAAAACCTTTTATTACAAAGTCATAAGCATGTAATTCTGTAACATAACAATATCACACTCAAACACACCGTATGACACTTTAGGTGAAATGTTCAAATTAAAACTATAAATCATTACACCCACACTATCATCCTACCAACCATACTCAGGCAGGCGTTACTTGTGCCAGACCCTGTACATTGAGGTATATAAACTGGGTCAGATAATCCAACTGTGAAGCAGAGAAAGTTAGAAAAAACATTTTATTTCATTTTTCCTGGGCTGTTATTCATTTATTTGTTCATTAGTTGCCTTTTAAAAGTATCATATTATGAGGTATGGTTGACATACAAAAAGCTGTACAAATTCAACGTATACAGCTTAATGAGTTTGGTATTAACATACATCCATGAAACCGCCATCATAATCTATGCCATAATCATGTCTATTACCCCCAAAAGTTCCTTTCCACCATTGTTATTATTATTACTATTATTATTAGCAGCTTTGGGTGAAAGTTGAATCTGGGACCTACATAGTATCTTACAGAATGCATTTCTGTATATGTTATTTTTTGTTCATTTTCAATTTGCATCAATTTTTTAAATATATATTCAACCAGAAGGTATGTTACATTTTAAGTATGTTAGAGAATGAGACAGGAAATAAATATTACAGTTGACCCTTGTTCAGTGTAGAAGTTAGGGACATTGACCCCTGCACAATCAAAAATCTTCATATAACTTTTGATCCCCCAGAAAAGTAACTAAAGCCATACTCGGTATCATCAGGGTTTGGTTCCCCCGGCCCCTTCCAATCCCCATGCAGTATGTCTCAGGTAGACCCTGCCCTGGTTTACCAGCATGCACCTGAGTGACTCGAGGCAGGGTGCCCACACAGAACAAAAGCGCACTGGAAAGTGACTCTATGAAGAGCGCAACAACCTTCTGAGACGGCTTTCTTTTTTCGCATTTACTGCATCCGGCAGTGGCTTGAGAAAGGAAAGATTTATACCAATTAGATACTGGAATCTAGGGTTCTAAATATGCTGATTACAGTCCACATGAGCCCATTATTACTCAGCATGGCCTAGAGTTGACACTTCAATCTTGTATTTTATATAGACTCTTTTGGGATCGAGCGCTTGTTCAGATCTTTGAAAATGGTTTACAAGCTTGTTTTTAGCATAGAATGAGAGCATTTTTTGATATCACTTGCTTTTAGCTTTGTTTTATCTTCATGAACCTTTAGATCAGTGGTATCTTACCTATAGTCAGCACTGGCCTGCAAATCCACACAAAATGAGTATATATACCTACACAATCATAACCAAGCTATTGACATCACTAGATCACAGGTGTTTTAAAACTTACTGCTGCAATCCAACATGGGTTACTTTCTTCATCTGCTTTTATTTCTCAGCTTCTGTAACAACAATCAGTATTTTTTGCAAGTGGAAATGCCTTTTAGTTTGCGTAATTCTGTACCACAATATTGCACTATATTCAAATATATGAAACTTTTATTTAAGACGAATAGGTGATAAAAGGTTTTACTGGGTTTTTTGTATTGCTGCCATAATGTTTTCTTACAAAACAAACAATAAAAGACATCATCATTAACACTAAAAACAGCGCCATAAGGTTAACATGTTTGCTTTTACTGTGATATACTGCACATGATTTGGTATTATAACAGTAAAAAGCAAAATGAAAGCTAAAATAATGAAGACTTTTCTCCAGTCTCATTGAGAACCAAACCAAATAAAATATAGAGTTGTATAACACCTTTGCTAAAATTGCTCACTTTGTTGGCAAATTAATAAGCTTTGAAAATGACTAAAAAGATAAGACTGAATACATGGACTTTTATTATGCTCCTTTAATGCATTTTTTCATAAAAAGCAAAGATTAGGAAGTAGTTATCCACAACATTTCCAGATCTATATTATAGAGTGCTATTTTTTTCTTAGTATATGTAGTTATTAATTTTCTGAAATATGAGCTTTGGTCCCCAAGGTAAAAGAGAACAAGAAAGTCAAATCTGAATCTGGCAATAAGTATTTCTGTTACAATAAAGATAATTCATGTAAACAAGCTTCTACAATAAATGAATGATTGACTAGGTAATAACTCCTGGAAGTCAGTGAATTTAACACCATAGGGCCTTTACCTTGTGCAATAGTTGTGGGGCTCATGTCTTACATGTTGTCAGAATTCCCACAGGATTAAGTTCCAGGTACCTTCAATATTAGCTTTCTTGACAGCACACACTTTATTTGTTCTCATAGCTTCCCTGTGCAATTTCCCCACTTCCCTACCAGTTCTTCCTAAACCTTATCTCAAATCTGCTTCTAGAAAACACCAAATAAGACAAAGTATGAGAAGCATCAAAGTTGGAAGGATAAAGGTTTGAAAGCTTTTTTGCACATCTGTGCAAAAGGCATGAAGTTGAAAAAAATGATTCACACAAATTTAAGAAATTCAGTATAACTGGAAAGTAAGAGATGGTTTTTGGTGAGATATGAAGCTAGAGAACTTAGGTGGAGAATATATAATAATATGCTTTGCATTTCACACTAAGAAATTTGGATTTTATGGGAAAGAGAATTCTAAATTTTAATAAGGAAAATCACTTATTTATATTCTACAAATTATTAAAAAACTATGTTGTATTTTGGGGTATCAAAACTGAGAAAATGCTTTCAAATTCCTTTCTTCTACTACAATTCCTTATTTTCTACTAATCATGAGTATAATACAATGGTTTCCTTCCTCTTTTCTGCTTGCACTCTCTGCTCCAATATGACTATAGTTGGTCTCAGGGCTGAGTTGTCAATATACCTGTCTGTGGCTCAACACCATCAGTGTAGAAAGATATAGAATATTTATCCATATTTTGAACAGTATCTGTTTTTATTTTTGAATGACATGCCACTTCACATATCCAAAAATTTGGGAACTTCCTACATATTTTTCCTTAGTTGTATCATATTTACAAACATGTTAAGTTGAGAAATATGATTAAATTGAGAGAAAAAACATTTCTAAGATAGACTTTATTATAATTCCTTGATTTTTAGGAAGGAAAAAAAATCCTTGAAAGGAATATAGTTCCAATTCAATACATATGGAAATGTACTGAAGTTGAAAAAATGAATAAAATGTGATCATAGTTTTATAAGATTTCATAATTGTGTGGGTTGGGGGAGAGGTAATAGAAATTGTAAAATGGAAGAAGAAAGATTTCACTGTGAGAAGAGTGAAATGAAATTGTAGTTATTTATCACACAGAAATGATGAGCTGAAATTTTCTAAGCTACTAAGATGCTATAAATCTGTGCAAGAAGCAAAAAGTGAGGAGCACCTGCTGTTTTTGTTTTTGTTTGAGGGTTGCACCTGCCTATCCTTCATTCAAGAACTCTGAGTTGTGAACTGACTCAATTATATAAAATTGAGAAAGGGGTCATGAATCTCTCCTATGGTGTCTGAAGCCTTCTGTTTGCCAAAACTAGAAGGTATATTTAATTACTTATTTTATTTTGGTTGTTTATATAAATCAAATGAGTCCTTAGTACTTTGCTTGTCAGATTCATTCCTGGGAATCCTATAATCTATTGACCATAACCCAGTGTCAACTCATTCCCTGAGATGGGATTGTAAAATCACAGTGTTAATTCATTCCCCGAGACGTGGTTGTTAAACCTGTCATGCCGCCACTATACCCCTTAGTCTATGACAACCAGTTTTTCCATTAAGGTTAAGAAAACCATGGCAGGTCTTACTTATCAGATGAGTTTCCTCTGGCAAGCAAGAAACTATTCTTAGAAGTTCTTTCACCAACCTAGGTCTCACTGGGAATTTACTTCTATCCATGTATTTCTATCCAAGCCTCTGAACAATAAGTCAGCATTAGAGCTTTATTCTGAAGTCCATACAGACAGGTGGAGAAAGAAATATTCTAAATAAGCATAGCTGCAGGTAGTATATATATAGTTCTTAAATAATTTAAAAAAACAGATGTGGTAGAGCTATACATAGACCCTTGGGCAGTGGCTAAGTACAATGATTGGTGATAAGGAAGATATGGAATGGATCCATCGATGGATAATCTGGAATAGCCCAAAGTGTGAGAATATTCATTTCTGTTGCAAACTCTCACCTAAAGGTATGTACCAGGAATTATGTAGGGGTGTGTATACACACACACACACACACACACACACACATATATATATGTAAAATTTAGTTTTTTATAAATAATAAAATTGTCAGGAAAACCTGCACTAAGTATGTTTGTTATTTGCCTTTTCTATCATCCTGGTGGTACCAAAAAATGGGTTCAAACACAAAGTATCCATGGACACAGGGAACAATATATTAATTCAACAAATATTTATTGAGTTCCTATCATGCGCCTGATCCTTTTCCAGGCTCTGATGGTGCAGCAATGAAATTACTTAAAAAGATAAAACAACAAAGATGTTTATCACCATTATCATGCTAGTGGTTGAGGATATTCATGGTTGAAAAAACACAAACGTTCCTTGACAAAGGGTGAGCTCACTAGACTCGTCCCTAAGTTTCCAGTACAGTTGTACACTGCTGAACTTCAACAGACTGATTACATTGGGCCCTTCCATGGGGGAGGGCATAGTTAGCAATATTTCCTCACCATAATAAACATTTATACATTATTTAATATTTAAAAAGGTTTTCCATTACAGTTCACATACAGTATTATATTAATTTCAGGCATACAAATAGTGATTAGACATTTATATAACTTAGGAAGTGATCACCCCAATGACATTCATTCTTGACTTGAGTTTCTTTTTCTGCCTTGCCCCGGCCCTGCATTGAATGATATCCTGTAAACCACAGTATCAAAATTTACTTCCCAATGTGAAATAATGGGATAGTCCCTTTGCCATTCGCCGGCCGTAGCAAGCACTTGCTAATGCTGGACCAATCTCCTTGTAGAAGAGTAGAAAGGCCTATTGAAAACAGCTATTGCTGAAGCAGGAAAAAATATATCTTGTGAGGCTGGGGTGCTTTCTTGTGGCATCCAGTACATGGTTTGTGACAGAATAGTGTATGATGTGTACAGATAACGGGGGCAAAAGTGTGCACGATGTCTCTCGTGATTACATCTAGTGACAAGCTTTGGGACTTATTTTAGTGCCTAAGGGAAGAAGAATTTGGTGGTGCCAATAACAATTCCACTGAACTGGGGGGGGGTCTCTGGAGAGTAGCCTAAGGTCAACTGTACACCTTCTGCCCTGGGAAATAAAAAAAAAAAAAAAAAAATGGAGCTATCGCGATGGCTCAGAAAGATTCTGTCCATCTTAGAAAAATAATGTTAATGTTTACACGGTAAACTTCAGAAAGGTTTTGGATGTCAACTAAGGTTTCCTTTGGAATATTTCACATTATAAGCATGAAAGCAGAGACAGTCTATCACAATTCAGTTGCCTTCAATTGATCAAACATTACCATTTGCACGTTTTGCCTTTCACTAATTCCTATAATGGCTCTATTTAATCACAAATAGCTTGTCCGGCACAATGTTGCCACCACACATTCACTCTCGCATTCATTCATGTGCCCGCTCCACAAATATCTCTTTGTACTGATTACCGAGCACAGGTAAGTGTTAGTTCATACAAAGATACACAGAAAAATTCCTACCCTCAATAAATTGACAAAGTTTAGTGGTAAAAAGGATAAATTAGAACTGAAATTTGGTGAGTGATATCTTAGGGGATGGAGCTAGTGGATAATCTGATAGGTAGCGGGGAGGAATGGAAAATGCACCATGAAGTGATCTTAAGTTGTATTGAAAAATTTGTTGACAATCAAGCACACGACTTACTGCAGAGAACATCTTCTTAGGGGAAACATGCATAAAGAGTCAGAGGGAAGAGAGCAAAGCATACTCTGAAAATTATACAAGCATACACTGGCTAGAATAAAAGATGTAGACAGATAATATATTTATCAATATACACTCTGCTACATATGACACACTGCTCAAAAAATAATATAGGGACTAAAGAAAAGGCAAATATGAAGTCCCAGAAGATAACTCTTCTGTCTTAAGTGTTCTTCTTTTGAATTCATGCCACATCTTCAGGAAATCTATGATGGACAGATATTACCTATGAACAGTTACTCAAAATTAACACTGCACATTTATCAAACGACTTCTCACACACAAGAAAATGCAGGGTTCTGGAGGAAAGAGACACCCAGCAGATAGTCTGATTGGAGGAAGAGAAAGAAAGACATTAAGAAAGTTCTAGTGAAAGAACTATACATGTTGAAAGAAGGTTAGTGAGAATGGGGTGTTACTAAGTAGGTAGCAGTGGACTCTGGGTGATGAAGAATGAATAAGGCAAAAATAATTGTGTTTTTACTACTGCATTTGAGCCTGATTAGTCCCAAAAATATATGTTATTTTGGTAGTTTATTTTTATAGAACTATTATGACAAAACTCACCTACAGAGTCACGAAAAGCAAAGAGAGGACCGGCTGGTGTAGTTCAGCAGATAGAGCCTGGGTCTGCGAACCACACAGTTGCCGGCTCAATTTTAAGTAGGGGCACATGTCTGAGTTGAGGGCCAGGTTCCTGGTAGGGGTAGCATGAGAGGCAACCACACACTGATGTTTGTCTCCCTCTCTTTCTCCCTCCCTTTCCCTTTCTCTAAAAATAAATAAATAACATCTTGAAAAAAGAGAGAAAGCAAAGAGAGAATTTGCACTAATTTAGGAGAAAAATACTTTGCAATGCATGACTTTCCAGTAAACTATAAGTTTGCAGTTTTGTTTTATAAAAACATTTAATTTTTGTTCAAATGCTCTTACAAACATTTTAATGCCCTAATTCTTAATTCAAGAAATGCACAGACCCATAAATTTGAACTTCAAGTTGAAAATATCATGAGTTTCCAGGCCTAAATTTATCATTTCCCCCCAATGGACCAGTGATTAATCAATGCATACTTATGACTTATTAACTCACTTCAAATTCTCTTTTAGGAAGAGAGCTTTTAATTGTAGGTGGTAATTGTTTCTCTCTTTAAAAATCATACAGCATCCTTGAATAAATTAGATTACAATCTTTTTCAATTCCCATGTCATTTGTAAACGCCAGCAGAATCAGTCAGTATTAATGTTCCTGATACCTCCTGGTAAAGCTGCAGAATTCCCATGTAGGAAATGCTTTCTCCTTCCTACTACAAGGCTTTAGTCACAAACTGATATTGTTTCTGCAACACCTATGATTAGTGTGAGAAATGCTAGCTCCTGTAACAAATAGACCCCAAAGCTATACCTCAAAAACATTATTTTTTCATATAATAATTCAAAGCACAAGCAAGCATCTTTCTTACACACATGATTTCATGGACCTGCAGCTCCAACCCTGTCAGCAAATTATTATAGACATAGAGAGGTAATCAAAGAAATTTCCCCTGGCAGAAAATGTATCTTTCAATACCTGTCCAGGAGCATTTTGCTATTGCTAGCAGACAGTAACTTCTTTGGTTCTCACCATTTCCCCTTTCCCAAACAAGAGTTTTCATTATATTTTGCTGTCCCTGGTTGACAACTGTACAATATCTGAGGGTGCAGTGGGGGCTGAGGGTATAAGGTTGGGAGTAAATAACAAGTTTCTTAGAATCACTCAAGAGGACTGGCTCAGGTGGGATAGTGAAAACTGTGATTCTTGACACTGAACTGGATTCATAGACAGTGGAATTTCAGATTCAGTACTTGGGGGAGAGGGTATTTTTTCTGTATGGAAAGTATAGTTTGCATAGATGTATGTGAGAAACCATGACAGAGATTGCTAAATCCCTACCAAGATTAGAGATGTGCTCTCCTTCCTGGGTACACACCTGGTTGGCAGTTCCCACTCCAACCCCCCCCCTCCCCTTTATTAAGTGCAGCTATGACATTGTCAGTACAGCACGAATGAAAGAAATGTGTGCCTGTTCCACTGGCCAAAGCTTTGGTTAGTGGAAGAGTCACAAAAGGAAAGGATTCTAGTTTCCTAAAAAAATATGTGGAGGAAAGCTTCCCACCCATTAGCTACACCAATTTCAATTAAGTGACTAAATATAATAAAGTTTCATTGTATTAATCCACTCAGACTGTGTAATTTACCGTAAGTTACACATACCAATAACAGACATGGAAATAAGACTTTACGAAGTTATAAAGGGTATTGCCAGTAAAATGGGTTCAGAAGTGGGGTCTAAGTTGCTCAGAAAGAGAGAAGAAACCATATCTCCTTTTAACATTTCTCAGCAAGTTTTATCAAGTTGTCTAACTATATATTCAAGAAGGCCATTAAATCTTGCCTAATTTGACTCCTGCTTAACTCCAAAGCCTCCTCCTACCTCACATTCTTATTAGCTATAATCTGAGAATACTGGCTTTTTTCAGTTCCTTGAATGTGACATGCCTCCCCCCAAATCACAAACTTAATAGCTATTTTCTCTGCCTGAACTGCAATATTCTTAATTTTCCCAATCACTTCTCAAATGTTAGGTCCTAACTTAATGTCACTTCCCCCAGGAATGTAATAATAAGCCCCAGGTTATTAGACTAGAGCAGACCTCTATGATAGAGGATGTCACAGCACCAGCTCCAACATGCTTTCATTTAAAAAGCACTTACTACTCTCTCCTACATACCAGTGATAGTATTTGGGGTAGGGGATACCTGGGGTATGATGTAATAGATAGGGTGCCCACTTCCTGAAATTTAAATCAATGAGGATGGTAAGGGAATGGTAAGAGTCACACTAACAATATTAATTTTAGACAGAGATTTTGATCTGAAAGAAATCTTAATGAGAACTTGTAAAGTACATTGTTTTTAAAAGATGTTTTGGCAGAGGAAATATTAATGGAGATAAGATTAGGATGAGGAGGAATATATAAGAAATGTGATAAAATGTGCATGGTATTACATTTCCTGTGGCACATCTGCTTTGCTTGTCTAGCACCTGTGTTCTGGAGTTGGGATTAGCAAAAAATATATGACATGCAACAGATTTCAGCCAATGACAGTTTATTTTGCTTTAAGAGAGGTAACAGGGTAGACAGGAACACAAAGCTCATGACAAAGGCATAGTAGTGACATCATAACTTTCAGAAACTTGGGGGTACCTACAGTGTCAAGGCATAAGGACAGGTTGGTGCAAAACACCTCATGACTGGGAATCAGTAAGCTATGAGTCCTTTTGGATTTTATATTGTACTGGTCCTGTACCACTCAAAGATATGTGACTAGAATCCATCTCCAGTGCAGCTATCTATCATTAATATCAGTTACTCATTACTCAATAAATTCCCTTGGCAATGAGTACAGGTGTTTGCTTCTGTGCCCAGTATTCTCAGAACCTCACTTATCTTAGATTCTGTATCTTGTCTATAGATTGCTTGATTGCCCATTGTAATGACGCTTAGCTCAAGGGTCATAACCTCAGGCTTTCATGAAGCTAAAGGATTGCCTTGGCATGCAATTGCTAGCGCTTGACTTCTACCCTGACAAAGTAAGCCCACTCCTACAGCGTGGGAAAACCTTAGTGCTGGTGTAAGGTGTTCGAAACAGACATAGTAAGTAATTCTAGTGACCAGAATGAATCCCTAAAGTTCAGAGGGCAAAGAGCAACAAGTGAAGTGGCACAAGAGGAAACTGAAGAAGTGGACATGGTTGTAACCACAAAAGGCTTCTGTGTTAAAGAATTTATTCTATGAAAAATGGAAATTCATTAAATGGTTTTAGTGTGTATGTGGGTTCAATGATAAAATTTGGTGTTGAAAATGTAAGTCCAGCTCCAACACTGATGCTTGGGTAAAAAGGAAAAATGCCAGGCTGATGTTATTGTTAGGTAAGACTAGGGTGATGAATGCAGTAATGAACATGTATAAATTTAGGAGATATTTAAATGGTGAAATTGATAGGACTTGTTGATACACTGTGCATTGCATGGGAAAGGTATATGGTAGGAGTTAGTTCCAACTGAGTACTTTGTGTTATCACTCGCTCTTTAGAGAGCACCAGAAAATCAGTGTTAGGATGAAAACTACATTTTTTCTTTGTTTGTTTTTGTCTTGTCTTGCCTTGGACTTCTTGAGTTTGAGATGTCTTTGAGAAGTAGAAATATCTGTTAGCAGGAAGATACATTTTGCTGGGGTTCGGAGCAGATGTGTAGGGTGGGGCTCTGGCTTTGGCAGCCATGAACCCATAGGTAGGAGTGGAAGCCACGGGCATGGGTCACACCGCCTAGAGAGAGTCTAGAAGAGAGAAAACTATGGAATAGAATCAAGTCTTGCAGATCCCCTCTATATACCAGTCAGAGAATGAAAGTTTAAAGAAATGTGTAATACAGTGGCCATGAAGAAATAAGAAAACCTGGAAAATATGGTGTCAAAGTGATGAAGAAAAGAAGCGTCTTACAAAAAGAAGTTGAAGCCTGAGTAATGTGCATTGGGTTTAGAGTTCCAGAAGTAATCGGTGGGACAGGTGCTTGTCCCTTTGTGCCAGAGCAACACTTGTGGCCATCGTGTGTCTCCGCAGCTACAGCGTTGAGTGGATACCATGAATGTCCTTAGTCTGTCCCGAAGACTAAAGTATCAGCAATCAAATATGTTCCCTTTGATCAAATGCCAACCACATATTTTGGGATTTGTTATGAAAGCTGTTAATTGGTATATGATCAGGCAGAACTTGCTTTTAAAATAATCTCTGACATTTCTGTCATATATCATCATGTCTCACGCAGCTCCATCGTGGTAGTTTATAAGACGACGATGTAAACATGACACAATTTGTCAATAAAATCTATTACAGTAGAGTACCCTGTGAAATGCCACAAGATTGAAGGAAAAAGTCAACAACTTGTGAATTTCAGGCTGATGGCCAATTGCCACAAGAACCTAACCTGACTTTGCGGTGACAATAACTAAAATATTTTTTAATGCTGAATTAAATACAGACTTTACCAAATATCTTAATTCCTACCATAGAATAAATAGAATACTCTCTCCCTAAACTAAGGAAATTCAAACATATGTGTCTTATTAATAAAAATATTATCAACTGTACATAAAGAATGAAGTATTTACAAAGAGAATTAAAATGTTTCATGCCAGATACCTGAAAAAAAATATGTTTCTCAAGAAAATCTTGATTTTATTAAATTTTATAGGCATGCTCCCAGGGATGTAGGTTGGTCAACTTATCAAATAAAATGATGGAAAGAATTATTTTAATTTTTTCACAGAATGCAAAATGCCATATATTTTATCTTTTCATTTGGCTTTAATGGATATATTATTCTGTCTGCCTGTGTCTGGCTCACATGGAGAGCTAACCCCAAGTGGTACAGAGA
Organism: Anoura caudifer; assembly: GCA_004027475.1. Classification (NCBI taxonomy): domain Eukaryota; kingdom Metazoa; phylum Chordata; class Mammalia; order Chiroptera; family Phyllostomidae; genus Anoura; species Anoura caudifer. Next base: position 169,189 of record PVKU01001453.1, read on the forward strand.
ATACTAGATCATGAGTACACCAGATGTTTGACGCAATATGTAAAACCTGTCACAGGAAAAGCTATTTTTAAAGGGATATCTGAGTATATAACTCCTATTTATGTGCTTGTTTGCTAGACTATCCAAGGACTTTTATATAAATTATAAAAGGTGGTTTCATAGATGAAAGCTATCTGTAATGTGTGGAGACCATTTTCTTGTCAACTCGGTAGTTTTTCTCATAGCGGTTTCATTATTAGGCAAACCAATTAAGTGTGCTCAGAGTAAGCTACATATGCTAAGTACACAATTTGTATAAAATTCTAATCTGTTCATTACCTTTCTACCAGAGATTTTTTTTCCCCCTGACTTGGAGTAGTGGGCTCATTTTTTAAATAAGAACTTTGTGTTAAAAGTGGCATGTTGAAATGCCTGACATGAGAATTCTCAAACTGTCTTAACTAGATTTTGGCATTTAATAAGCTGTAAACTGCTGAAGCTATTTGCAGATGAAGTCTCATTTTTGTCCATCAGCAGGGGGCTGGAAGCATAATTAATTGAGTGAAAGTTAAAAGACGGACAGCACGGTTACATTTATGCAAATATTGCAGCAGAACATCTAACGGAAATAAAATAGCTTGCAACCAATTGGTTTGGTTTTGGACCAAAATCCACAGGGTCCATTTAAACATTGCAGACTGTGCATCTCACAATTAAGACTCATAGTGTTTTTTAATACTCGCTGTGATGGTAGGAATAGCAGTCAAAAAGTCGAAGTCCAGAGAGACGATTCTGTTTCTGCTCTCATCTTTTTTACCTCTCGTGAATGTTAAAATATCCTTGTACAAAATCAAAAACCAAATGATGCATGTGTGTGCAACCATATGCCAGGCTCTGCTGTTTGTTTCCTTTATTCATATCCCAGGCATATGTACCCTTGCACACCAAAGGTTCCATTTAATTAAAGTTAGTTAAAAGCTTAGACCACAGAGATCAGGGCAGCTGCCTGAGATATTAACCTGGCTGCTGTTTGGGGACGGCAGAAAGCCTTAGCTGGAATTTTATCTCCCCCTGCATATTTTGGTGGGCTTGTTCCCAGTAGCTGTTTGTTTGCTTCAGAAGACAAGTGACTTTCCCTTAAATGGTTGGGAAGCAGTAGCTCCTCCAACAATCACAGGAAATTTCATATTTCAATTTTGCATATGCCTCCTTTGTATGTTTCTCTCCTAACTGTAAGAATCTGCATAATTACCTTAGTGATTGATTTTTGATGTGTCCTGTTATGCATGTGTTTTGATTTGCTGGCTATTCAGCACAGCCCTGCTTCCCATAGAAACATTTTTTTTTTAATTTAATTGTTGTTCAAGTACAGTTGTCTCCATTGTACCCTCACCCTTCGTCCCCTCCCCAACCATCCCCACTCCCCACCCCTAGAAACGTATCTTAAGCACACTTGGGTTTCTTCTTCTTCCTCTATTCTTAGGGAAGATCCAACAGAGATTTAATTCTATCTTTTGAAGAAATATTATAAAGTTAGATTTATCAGTAAAACAAAAATGAATTCTATGTCTGTGCACATAGAACTGTGTACATGCCCCTCCTTGGAAAATTGGAAAAACACAACTTTTAGAAACTTTTGGAAATATCCTTAACTGCCATTAGAAACAGCACTAGCCAGGGGTGTCCAGTCTGCAGCCTGCGGGCCGCATGTGGCTCAGGATGGCTATGGATGTGGCCCAACACAAACTCGTAAATTTATTTAAAACATTAGGAGTTTTGTTGTTGTTGCTGTTTTTGTTAGTGTTTGTATATTTAATGTGTGGCCCAAGACAATTCTTCTTCCAGTGTGGCCCAGAGACACCAAAAGATTGGACACCCTGACAGGGTCTGGCAGAAGTATCACATGCTTGAGTGTGGTTGGTAGGGTAATAATATGGGTGTAGTAATTTACAGTTTTAATTTTAACATTTTACCTAAAATGCCATATAGTATGCTTGAGTGTGACATTGTTATGTTACAGAATTACATGCTTATGATTTTGTAATAAAAGATTTTGCAACAAAAAGGGGCATTATTTGTGCTGGATCCTACATTTGAAATTTTATGAAACAAAGTTTAATCCTAAACATAAATAGAATATAATATGTTTGATGTCTGCCAGGAGATACTGTAAATTTTTAAAACAAACCAAAACAACGACCTCAACAAAATATCCATGGCATGTTCTCAGTGAACAATTGTAAAATGTTTTGAAAATTATCTCAACTCAAAGGTATATAAACATTAAAATATGAGAGGGTAGAAAACTAACCTAAATGAATTCACATGGAGGCCTTTCAGATTTAATTGAACTTCACATACTATTTCTATTTCATAAAATTCTACTCCTTATGTAAAATTATTGCTATATAATTATTTCATTCATTCAAACCAGGACACGAAGCCCATTGGAAAAATATTTTATATATCATTATAATTTTTAGTAATTTTAATGAACATTAATTTAATTTCAAATGTAGTATATAATTACACAATTCCCAGTATTATCACTTTATATTTTAAAAATGTATGTTTCTCTATAATTGTATAGTTAATATATGCACTGTTTTTTGCAGTCCAAACACTGAAAATATTTTTAGATTAATAGTCTAAAGAGTGTTATTCAATAACTTTATGGATCAATAGTCCATTTAGGAAGTTAAATAATCTGTTGTAAATTTTAATATGAATACACATAGCAAAATCAAGTACCTTATACATATATAAAAATAGACCATGTATATAATTTATATTGTTATATGTATATACAACTATATGTAAAATAGATCTAATCCTGAGAAGTTTCCATTTGCTTTACTTCATTAAGTAAAGAATCAGAGAAATGTCTCTAAAGTAACCCCATTTTAAGGTGAATGTTTGCCAAACTAAAAGAATTTTTCATTTACTCCAGTTATTGTCATGCTTTTCTATGCATTTTGTGAGATTCTCTTAAAATGAAGCACTTGTTTTGTTTATTGCCATTTTAGGCTTTTACTTTAATAAGAATTTTATTTTTATTCTGATAAATTGAAGCAGCATTAGATTTATTAAGATACTCCAAATTTAACACCATTCCAAAATTTTAAGTCATTTAATTTAGAATAACTCTTTATAATAATACAGAGCTTAAAAGATAATTTCTATTTAAAGTAGTAAATTAAAATTTTAAATTAAATAGATGTAGAGAACATTTATCTTAAAAATATAAAAGTAAGCATTTGAAGAGAAAGAATTTATTCTATCTGCTACCTAGTTATAATAATATATTTTATGGTAACTAAATTAATGAGCCATGCCTCTTCTTTTCATGTATCACAGAATTTGAAGAGATAAAGTAGAAAAAAGTATATAGTTTTAGAATCTCTGAGTAGTAATTACCCAGCATATATGTTACTCCTGAGTAATAAATAGCAAATTTTCTATCCCAAGGAAAAGAAAAGAAAAGAAAAAAAAATCAAACAACATCTGTCTGTTAGCGTACATCCCTCGGGATAAGTACCAGTTAAGACTACTAAAAAAGAATGGCAATACTGTCTCTGCTGGCTGTGAGTTAGTCAAGCTTGTAACCCTTCTTTTCTTGGGAAGCTCGTGAAAAAGGAACATGATAAACACAAAACCACTTCTAACAAATGTGTTGCCAAATTTACTTTATCAAGATGGAGTATGAAATGTTATAGACAGTATGTTATGGTAGAATTAAATATTATACTTATGGGAACAATTAGATTTCTGCTAGTATTTACTTTGAAAATAGAGTGTTTCCAGAAGTAAATCTGAATAAAAGAATAAGAATTGAGATTTCTTCTTGCTATTCTATCTAACTTATTCAAACATCCGTAATTAATTGGGTCAAACTAATTGACATGAGTAGGAGATAGACTACAAGGCCCAAGCATTAAATATATGAATATATGGGTAACGTAAGTATATATGAGTCTCAAAATTTGCATTTCTAGGAAGGTAAAGGGTTAGGCATGGTAATTCATTTTATAATTTTTATGATGCCATAGGTATAGAAAGAACTGCCTGTATTCAGAAAAAATAAATCCTCTTTATTGGAATATGTGCGTCAATGACCATAAAAATTTAGCATTTCTTCCTTCTGGTAGAAACATGTGTAATGGAATGAGAGAAAAGCAGACACATTTACATATTGGTCAGTGTCTTTTTTATATAGAAAAAATCTAAGTCTCAAATAAAATAATGATAATAGAATAAAGTTCTTATACATTTACCACATCATACATCATGTTTTACATCAATTTTCTCATTTAATATTAATTTTATAAATGAGAAAATTGGGCCATAAAAAGGTCAAATGATTAGTTTAGGTAGTTTAGCTGAGAAAAGGAAGAGGTAAGATTTTAATATATATCTATTGGAGCTCAAAGTTCAAGTTCTTAAATATATTAAGAGTTAAGAAAGACATGCTTCAAATGGAAAATTAAATGCTCATTTTGTTGATGTGGGCATTATCCTAAGTTTTAGATATTTATAAAACATTCTGATTTCTTTTTTTCCCAAGTGACTGATGTAAAGAATATCAGTCATTGGAGTTTTGTTTGAATTCTGGCCATGACACTTATTAGTTGATTGGTATTGAATAAAAGCTTAATATTTGCTTTCATAGAGATTATGACATATTAGAAAAACTATAGTGCCAACATTTATTGATTAGGTTCTGTCAATATACAAGCATGTTTTATTCTTCTAGGTGCTTCTAGGTGCTAGGTAGGAGGACAGAAACACAAGAGGTATGTCTTCACTGAGCTTGTAGTCCAGTGATAGAAGGTAGAAAGTGTTATTCAAATCTGTGCATCCAAAGAAACAGAAACCGAAATCCAGAAGAAAACATGCAGGAACAGTAGGCTGAAACATTTTACTATATATTATGTAATTATACTCTTTCTACCAATATGCTACCTATGCTCTCAAAGAACTGTCTGGAGAAAGGAAGAATTCACGATGTATAAATACTGAAATTTCAGACTATCAAGTGAAGCAGCAATCACGTAGTCATGTTATAGGAGAACGTAAAAACCAAGGGCATTAAAATGAAGAGCTCACACTAGCCAGCTGAATGAGAGACACTGACCATTTTCTAGTTGATGGTTTAAAAGTTAAATATCATCTCCAAGGAATTTGCTGTTTTTTTCTTTAACCAGAAGACAATTTTGGCTCTGAGCATCTAGAGCTAAAAAAAGATGAAAGCAAATAGGTCCAAATAGTCAAAAGGAAAATGGGAAATATTTAAACAAGTAGGACATCCTGATCTAGCTATAGTAGCTAAACTTTTTTCCCATGAAAAAATAATGTTATCTGGATTTATTATTTGTAAGACTAATTGGAAAAGCTATGATTTGCAACACTAATATTCTATGACTATCACAATCCTGGATCAAATTCTATTAGATTTTGAAATCCAATTCTGTATTGTCATTACATCCATACTGTATGATATTGGCAAATTTCCTACTGTAAGAATGAAGTAACTTAAAGTCATTCATGATACATATGAACTTAATCACAATATTGTCAAACTTAATCACAATATTGTCATATCTTATAAAAAAAATAAATCCATGTCTTGGCTGGTGTGGCTCAGTGGATTGAGCACTGGCCTGTGAACCCAGAGGTCACCAGTTCGATTCCCAGTTGGGACAAGTACCCAGGGTGCAGACCAGGTCCCCAGCTGGGGGCAACTGACATACCCAGGGATCAGTTGATCCCTGTCTCTCTTGCACATTGATGTTTCCCTACTGGTATTCTTCCTCTCTTTCTCCCTGCCTCCCTTCCCCTCTCTCTAAAAGTAAATAAATAAAATCTTTTAAAAAATGAAAATACTTAAAATAAATCCAAGAGAAAATATTTACTCATGAATAAATAAATATAATGAATATTTAAATAACTGACAAAAACAAAGAGGTTAATCTGTCCCCTCTGCATGTTTACTGGCTACTCTTGGTAGATGTTACTTGAAAACAAAAATGGAAGCCAGAACTCCACCAGTGCATTGGAACTCAGACTACATTTTTCTACTTAAAGAAAAATGGTTTCTGTTCTGTGAGGAGTTCCTCAGTTTTTATTCCTCTTTATTTTTAGCTGTATTCCATAAGAAAATGAGTCCCCAGAAGTCCCATTTTCAATGATCTCCCAGAGAAGAAACTATTCAATTGTGATAAACAAGCATGAGAGAATACGAAAGTTGAAAAAAATTGCCACATGTTCAAATATGGTATTTTTAGAAAGAACCTTGGATAAGGAAACTGAGGCCACACATGACCTAGAGAGTGAGGTCTGGACCTCACACCCACGACTACTTATTTCCAGACCAAAACTCTCTCATGGGATCCTGAGTGGAGCAAAAGAAAGCAACATCTCAGCTTAACTCCAAGGAAGTCAGAAGCGATTCTGAGATAATATCAAGCAAAGAAAAAGAAAAATATACAGTAGAAATCGATAATAAACATGTATTTTAATCGGACCAAGATAATAGAATTAGGAGATATTTAATTAAAGTGAGAGTGTGTGTGTAACATTTATACATTTGTATGTACACACGCACATGGTGTCACACCACAGAAAATTAAACGTGTCTTTCAGCTTTAACAACGGCTTGCTAAATTGGACCGCTTCCACTAACTGCCCTGTGAAGAACGCATTGCAGAGAAGCCCTGAAGCAGGTCTGCATAGGAGGCATGCTGTAATTTCAGACCTGGCTCCTCAGGCACTAAGTCAAAGTGGTAGAAGGATTCAAACTCTGGTGTTTAAAACTCTAACCGAGTAAGATTAGTTTTCTAGACTTACTCTTTCCATATAGATAAGTATGTCCTAAATTGCTAAATAATTCAGTAGAATTTAACAGCGTTAATGAAATAAAAGCAAATGCTTCATCTAGTTTCTGTGATTAGAGTGGTTGGCTTTTGAACAAAATAGAAAATTACACTCAGTCCCTTCATAGACACTAAATTGACTGTTGCATTTAGGAAAAGCAGTAAAGGAATCAACATGAAAAGAATGACACATCGGTGCTAAGCTCTAATGCCTAAGTGAGTATGTGAGAACTTATACCAGAGAAAAATGCTATATGTACATGTCATGGTACGCGCACTGTATCAGAGGCCGCTGGTGTAAAAGGCTCAGCAGGTATATGATTAAGAGGACTTCAGCTTCACTCTGAAGTTGTTTGTTTAGAAATCCCTCACCTACTTTCTACAACTTCTATTGAAGAGTCTGGAGACCAACTAATAATTCCATGATACTGTAATACTAGTTTCAATTTTCTAATGGCTTATTCTAGTTTAAATTCTCTGCATGGGTTTACATATGAACTACATTGTTCAGACTCCAGAAGAGGCTGGAATAAAAATATTCTCTTCCTCATAGAACTTGTTGATGTCCCTCAGAGTAGTGAAAAGATAAAATAAAGCAGAATAGGGGATATGGTATTTTAATGAATTTATACAAATCATTTCAGATAATATCATCAAACAGAATTACTGATTAATACAACAGACATTTTATGACTAACATTGACTGAATGCACTAGGTATTTATATGTATTATATTATATAATCTTAATAATCCTAGAAGGATGTATTATCAGTCTTATTTTGTACAAAATTGAAAGTAGTTCTGCTTAGCAAACTGCCAAGGTTATACATTTTATGAAAAGAAAACCAAATTAGCTACTATACTACTGTTTGTTAAATTATGTCTCTACCCTACACAATTTTATATCTTCTTCTTTTCAATATGAGACATGAAATGGTGGACTTAGAAACTATTCTGAAGTGCATGCATTGAAGAGATGGATGGACATAGTCTAGAACAGTGCTATCCAATAAAAATTTCTGCAAATAGTGAAAACGCTTGGCACTGTCTGATATGGTAGCCAAAAGTCACAAGTGGCCACTGAGAACTTAAAGTATTTTAAGTAAGATTGAAAAACTGTCACATTTTATTAAATTTTAATTAATTAATTTTAAGGCAACTATAAACATATGTGTTATATTGGACAGCACTGATCGATAGCAGTAAATTTTGGGCTCTTTTTTAAATAAGAAAAATGGTCATTGGAGTAGTGAGAATATTCTATTGCTTTGGCATCCTAAAATAAATTTTAAAAATAAATAAGAAAATTAATTAATTATAAAAAATAGAAAAGGTAGTAAAAGAGCTGTGCATTATTTATTGTAGTAAAATACTCTATTGACATTTCAAGATAATACAGATTATAAAGTATTAATTTTCTACTGATAAATTAAAATTGTCATTTTTCTCTTAGTAAATATATTCAAATTTTGTAAAAACTAAAGCACTCCCATGTAAATGACATAATTCCATTTTAAAGTTCCTTTACAAAATAGGCCCCAATTTAATTTTTTCATTGCTTTTTTTCATCATTGTTCAAGTACAGTTGTCTCCACTTTCCTGCCATTGCTTTCCTCTGCCCCACCCACCCCTACTTCCCACCCTCAATGCTTCCCCCGATCAATTCTTCCCCCTGTGGCTTTGTCCATGGGTCCTTTACACATGTTCCTTGAACCCTCAGTGGGGGGTGCATGAGAGGCAGCCACACATTCCAATTTATAATTTAAAATTTGTATTTCATTAGGACTTAGGAATAAGTAAATTCAATATTCCAAATAATTATATAGCTTATATGACATAGTTGTATGTATGTGCACATAGGTGGTCTATGACAACACATGGGGCTTGAAAAATTGTAACTCTAAAAGGGAAAAAAGAAACTTCACATATCATCCACATAGTACCCTACTATTTGGTCAGACTGCGTTTAGGCTGCCCAAACATTTTTTTTTTTAAAGTAAAGAAAGAAAATGTTTTTCTCTATATACTTCATTTAAGTTATTATTAACTAAAATAATCACCTCATATGTGGTATCATATAATTCCATCCTGTTCATGGTCTGTGTAGAAATGATTCATGGAGATGTTATACAATGTCTTATTGTATCATAGAAAAATAATATTACCTGTATCACTTTTTATCCATGACAAATAACACAAGTCATTTTTCTCTATTAAGAAGCTTACTTGGTGCCTTCATTTTTGGTAGTTTAATTTGGTAGTTATATTTTATTTGGTTTCTAGGATTTAAATTAGATATAACACATCTAAAGAGAAATAGCTAATACAGTTTTTCAGTGCATGCTTTTGTTATCATATTAGTTCAGATCTGAATATTAAAGTTATGAATAATAGTAATGTGAAAGAAATATGTTCCAATGATAACATTTAATCTATCCCTAAGTAAACATGATTAATGGCAACTAAAAGAAAATCATACACATATTTCATATTTTCCAAACAGTGTTTTGGTATTTAGGATTTAGATAACTTGAACCCAGGCTCCTGAACCAAAACATTGTGATAGTGAATTAAAAAACTTAAAAGCGACAGCCCTGTCTGGTATGGCTCGGTGGATTGCACTCTGACCTGCAAGCCAAAGGGTTGCTGGTTGAATTATCAGCCAGGGCTGATGCCTGGGTTGCAGGCAAGGTGCCCAGCTGGAGGTGTGCAAGAGGCAACCAATCATTGATGTTTCTCTCCCTCTCTTTCTCTCTCCTTTCCCCTCTGTCTAAAAATAAATAAATAAAATCTTTTAAAAAAGCAACAGAAAAAACATCCATTCTTCTTTTCCTATGAACAAAACAAGGTGTTCTAAAATCAGGCCTACAAAGTTCAAACAAGATTAAAATGATGAAATAGATTTAAAAACAATGTGCAATCATCAAAAGCAAAGTATTTGAAAACACTAAAAATATACTAACTCCAATTAGAACATTCTGACAACTTCCTTCCCTCATTTTCATGAAAAATTGGGAAAGTCAGGAAAAACTATAAACACTTAAAGCTTGTCGCTCAATATAAAGGTGTACAAAATTTACATAAACTTTTTATGAAAAAATTAAAGCACAAAAGAGAAAATTAGCAGTTATACTTTGATGATACTTATGATGATACATATATAAGTCTTCCAAATTCAAACTGAGCAAACTGCCAGCAAGGCACAGGTGTGTGAAACAGTAACAGGTGAAAGAAATAAAATGTTATTGTAAACTGAATATTCTTTGTCCATTATGCCTTTACCTTAGAATGCATCAGAGCATCTGTTGTATATTTACTAGAAGTATAGATTCATATGAATGTTTTATTAATTCATAATTCCAAATCTGTATGTATTTTATTTGCCAACAAATGTATATTGCACTGAAGTTATAATGTCTGTGTTTTGGCAATAAATACATTCCAATGAACTCCACTGAAAATTTTATTAGGAATGTGCTTCTACCATGACATCTGTCTAAGATTCTTTTTTTTTTAATTTAATTTAATTTTATTTTAATTTTATTTTATTTTTATTTCATTTTATTTTTATTGTTTACACTATTATGGATGTCCCCATTCTCTCCCCATTGGCTTAACCCTGCCTCTTGCCCCCAACTAAAGTTGAATATTTAGGCTTACATGTTGTCATGTAAGTCTTTTGAATTCTTGTCATATTGTTATTTTGAGTTTCCGTCTACACACTAGGCATTCTGCCTGACAGCTTTTCCAGTTGATTTTTCCAAACCCTCAGTAAGGGTGCTATGTGAAAACCTGGACATATGGTCATGAGGTACACAGCAAAGCTTGAAAAAAATTAGCAATGAGATCAAAATTTAAAAGTTAAAATACTATTTTATTTACTCTGTTTAAAAATTTATATCAATTTTTACCCTCAAGTACCCAACAAGTTAATTTTGTTGGAAAAAGAGCTACAATGGCAAAATTAATGAAAATATTCATTATTTATATGGTAGAATTTAAAAATGGGCTAGACTTTCAATCTAAGGTAAACATTTTCATTACTGATTCTGTCACCTTTGGATTTCTTGACCTTGAGAAAGTCATTAGTATTCCATGAATTAGGTGATTTCTAAGAACCACTGTAACTGTGACTACCTATATAAATATATATACCATACATAAACACACAAAATTTTATGTGTGTAATTTATATTTTAATTTAATTTTAATTAATATTTCTTTTTATAATAAAATGTCTTTATTGCAGAAAATTTGGTTAATATAGACATAAGTATAAAAATTTTAATATAAAACCATTTAAAAATGATTTCACAAATATAATAGCCATATTTCTGCATAACATACATAAAAATTATATGGCTATCTCAGTAATAAAGAGATTGAATCAGCAATCAAAAACCATCCAACAAACAGAAGTCAGGATCAGATGCTTTACTGGTGAATTTTACCAAACAAAGAATTAATACCAAACCTTCTCAAACTGTTAAAAAAAAAAAAAAGATAAAGGAACACTTCCAAAATCATTTTACAAGGCTAGATTATCCTGATACCAAAAATAGACAAAGGTACCACTAGATAATTACAGTCCAGTAATTCTGATGAATATATTGGTTCACCAAAAAGTTTCTTTTTTTTTGTATGATGGCTCTAGTGGTGCTTATTTGTCTTTAACTTCATTTGAAAAATTTTGTTAGACTGTATTGTGACAGCTGTCATATCAGCCTGCATTTTAAAAAAGCTTATCAAATTTGTTTTTTGTGTAGCCATTTTAATATTGAAGATAGAAGAAAACACACATTTTTGGCATGTTATGCTTTATTATTTCAAGAAAGGTAAAAATGCAACTAAAACACACACAAAAAAATTGTGCAGTGTATGGAGAAGGTGCTGTGATTGATCGAATGTGTCAAAAGTGGTTTCCAAAATTTTGTGCTGGGGATTTATTACTGGACAATGCTCCAGGGTTAGGTAGACCAGTTGAAACTGATGGTGATCAAATCAACACATCAGCTGAGAACAATCAACTTTATACCATGTAGGGGATAGCCAACACACTCAAAACATCCAAATCAATAAAGTTATCAGTGAAATGGAGAATGTATCTTTTATTTTATGGAAAAAAAAATGGAACAAACTTTTTGGCCAACCCAATACATGCCTGAATCCTCCATGGAATAGTAGCAGACCAAATGCAACAATAAGGTTTCCTACACCATGATCAAGTGGGATTTATTCCACAGATGCAAGGATGGTTCAGCACCCACAAATAAATCAACTGGATATACCACATTAACAAATGAAGAATATAAACATATAAGCATCTTAATAAATAAATAATGAGCATTTGACAAAGTTCACATCTACGTATGATTTAAAATAAACCCTCAACAAAGGGTATAAAGGGACTATAACTTGACATAATAAAGGCCATAGAGGACAAGTCCACAGCTACCATCATACTCAACAGCGAAAATCTGAAAGTCTTTCCTCTAAGATCATGAATAAGACAAGCATGCCCATTCTTGCCAATTATACTCAACTTAGAATTGGAAGTCCTAGCCAGCATAATTAGAAAAACAAACAAACAAATATATGATAAATAAATAAACGATGACCAAATTGAGAGAAATAAAACTGTCTCTATTTGCAGACTATGTGGTATTTTTTATAGAAAACGCTAACAACTCCACCACAAAATTTAGAATAAACAAATTCAGTAAAGTTTCAGGATACAAAATCAATATATAAAAATCTGTTCTGTTCTATAATAATAATCAATTATCAGAGAGAAAAATTAAGAAAACAATCTCATTTACAGTTGCATCAAAAAATAATATAATACTTAGACATAAATTTAACCAAGGAGGTGACAGCTTGTTTAAGGAAAACTATGACATTGGTGAAAGAAATAAAAGATGATACAAATAGTTGAAAAGATATTCAATGCTAATGGATTGGAAAAAATAATATTGTTAAAATATCCATACTACCCAAAGCAGATTACATATATACAAGGGGGGAGGCCCAAAGAAAACTGGAATTATCTTTTGGAGGGTAGCTCATTGGAGGGACTTCCCCTGCCAGGTGAATATTCTAGGAACCCATCTGAGTCAGTGTACCACGTGGTATTACTGTGAGAGGCTGCATTCGGCTTTGGTGAATACTTTTTGAAGACTCTTTTAATGCACTTGCCCATTTCATAATGGATGATTTATGAGCACACCTGCCCACACTTCACTGAGTGTTCAGTAGCTTTGGGGCAAATGCCCCACTCTCCCTGTTTACCTGATCTCACCCCAGCTGACTTTTTTTTATTTCTCCAGATGAAAAAAAGTCTTCAAAGGGAAATGTTTGGCTGATGTGGAAGAAATAAAACAAAAAATAGCAGAAGCACTAAAAGGCATCAAAATCGACAAGTTCAAAAACTGTTTTGAGCAGTGGAAAAAAATGTCTCAGTAGGTGTATTGCATGAAATGGAGAGTACTTTGAAGGTGAGTGAAGTTTAAACGTGTAAGAATAAATATGCAAATTTTAATACATAAATTGTGTGTTTTGGGATCCTCCCCCTTAGTGTAATCCTATTAAAATTCCATTGACATTTTTCACAACAACAGAACAAATTGTAAAGTTTGTACAGAAACACATAAAAACCAAAATAGCCAAAGCAATCTTGAGAAAGAAGAATAAAACTGGTGGCATCACCTTCCCTGATTTCAAAATATATTACAAAGCAACCCTGGCCAAATAGCTCAGATACACTGAGCATCATCTGGGTACAATGCTGTGGGTTTGATCCCCAGTCAGGGCATCAACACACATACAGGAGTCAACCAATGAACACACAAATAAGTGGAACAAAAACCAACCTCTCTCTCTCTCTCTCTCTCTCTCTCCACCCCCATCTCTCCCTCCATCACTCACTCTCTCAAATCAATCAATAAATTAAAAAGTATATTACAGCAATCAAAATAGTATCATTATTGACATAAAAACTAACATATGGATCAATAGAGTAGAACAGAGAACCCAGAAATAAACCCACATATATATGTTCAACTAATTTACAATGAAGGAGCCAAGAACATACAATGGAAAAAGGAAAGTCTCCTCAATAAATGATATTGGGAAAACTGCACAGCCACATGCAAAAGAATGAAGCTAGACTATTATACCATACACAAAAAATTCAAAATAAATTAGAGTTGAATATAAGACCCAAAACTATAAGCTCATATAAGAAAACATAGGTAGTAGCCCACTTGATATTAGTCTCGGAGATATATTTTTATATTTGACTGTAAAAGCCAAGACAACAAAAGCAAAAATATACAGGTGGGACTACATCAAACGCAAAAGCTTATGCACAGCACATTAAACCATCAACAAAATGAAAATGCAACCTACTAGAAGGGGGAAATATTTGCAAATCATATATCTGTAAGGAGTTAAGATCATTTTATATATATAATATGTGTGTGTGCTCTCTCTCTCTCTCATACACACACACACTCATAAACCCAAAAGCAAAAAAAAAAAATCACTGAAAAATGAGCAGAGTATCCGAATAGACAATTTGCCAAAGAAGACATGCAAATGGCCAAAAGGTACATGAAAAAGTGTTCAACATCACTAATCATCAAGGAATGGCAATCAAAACCATACAGATGACCAGTTCACACCTATTAGAATAGCTATCAAAGAGACAAGAAGTAACAAATGTTGGCAAGAACATGGAGAACAAGGAAGCCTTGTTCACTGCTGGTGGGAATGCAAGTTGGTGCTGCTACTATGAAAAGGAGAATGGAGGTTCCTCGAAAATTAAAATAGAACTACCATATGATGCAACAATTCTACTGCTGGGTATTTATGCAGTAGAAACCAAAACACTAATTTGAAAAGATAAATAAATCTTTACGTTCATTGTAGCATCATTTACAACAGTCAACATATGGGAACAACCTAAATGTTCATTGATGGATGAACGGATAAAGAAATGGGGTATATATGTGTGTGTGTGTGTGTGTGTGTGTGTATTTTGTGTGTGTGTGTGTGTGCTATTCAGCCATAAAAAAGAATAAAATCTTGCATTTGCAAAAACATGGATGGATTTTGAGGGCATTATGACACTATGCTAAGTCAGAGAGAAAGGCAAATACTATAAGATTTCACTTATATGGGGAACTCATAAAGCAAATACAACAACTACAAAAAGACAAGCTTATAGATATACAAAATAGAGGCAAGGGGTGGGTGAAATGAGAGAAGGGTTTTAAAAGGTACAGACTTTCTGTTATAAAATTAAGAAATCAGGAGAACACAATGTGCAATGTGGTGGCCATAGTTTAGAATATGGAATTGAATATCTGAAATTTTGAAATTTGCTGAGAGTAAAAAATAAAGTCCTTATAACATTAAAAAAAACATTTTGTAACTATGAGATCAGGGACATTCAGTAGACTTATTTGTGGCAATCATTTTGCAATATGTACAAATATCAAATTATATGTTGTACACCTGAAATTTATATAATATTATACACCAGTTATATTGATACCATACTAAAATTATTTTATTCTACCATTTTTATTTTGTTTCAATGTCTAAGTCGTTTAAACTTTCTGTATTTTTGTACATTAATTTTTGTTGACATTAGTTTATTTCATCGTATGTATTTAACCAATACGGATACCACACTGATTTAACCAATTCTCTATTATATTCTGGTAGATAGATGGGAACCGTTTCCTCATCACACTACTCAGTTTGATTTTACTTCTCTCTAACCACCAGATTCCAGATGTCCCTGCACTAGCCACATTCTCAATATACCCTTACATCTTCTCAATATATTTCTTCTAGTGCTTACATCAGTCCAAGTACTTTCCTGCCACATAAAGTAATAATAATAGTTACAACAAATTCCCGACCCTGACATTAGCTCCATTTATTTGGTCCACTCTTGAGCATCTGAAGCAAGGTGGGACAGTCAGCCCCCTCACAAACAGATTGGGTTCTGGGCTGAGAAAGGACTACGTTAGCATTACAGCAGAGACTCTCTGAAGCTGACACATGCAAACCTCCCATGTGGTGGCAGCTGTGTTTCTACAGGTGAGCGAAAAAGTTGTGGATTTTTTTTGGAAGAGAGGGTGAGAGGGGAGGGGAGGAGAGGGGAGGGGAGGGGAGAGGAGAGAGAAAGTGGTGGGGGGAGAGAGGGGGGGAGAGGAAATAGAAAGCAACTTTTGGTATCACCAAGAGCCTGGTTTCAGAGGTTATTGGCGCTCAGGTGTATTCCTACTCTTGGTTGTGAAATATCCTAGTGCTTTCATTTTAGCTGGAATGTAGAAGCAGTGAGGAACTGAAGAGGAAGGGGTTGGGAGAGTAACAGGGTGGTGGGCAGGGAGGAATGAGGAGAGAAGAATTTGCAGGCGCTAAACATTTATGTGTATTTATGCATGCTGTGCATGAGGTCTGTCCAGAATGTATCCAGCCATGTAATATGAAAAATAGAGGCATTTATTAAAGAAGATAAAAGAAACATTGTACATAGGACAATGATCCTTCAGTCTCCTTCGAAGTAGGCTTCTTGGGACCTCACAGAGTTCTCCCAATTGCCATAAGTTGCCCCATTGTATTTTCCTGAATCTTACTGATGGGTCTGAAGTCTCTTCCCTTTCAAAGGTGATTTTAGTTTTGAGAAAATCCAGAAGTTGCAGGGCTATAGGAGTTTCAGTCACCTAGGTGATTTGATATTTTGCCAAAACACTTTGCACAAGACATGATGGATGAGCAGGTGCAT
Organism: Anoura caudifer; assembly: GCA_004027475.1. Classification (NCBI taxonomy): domain Eukaryota; kingdom Metazoa; phylum Chordata; class Mammalia; order Chiroptera; family Phyllostomidae; genus Anoura; species Anoura caudifer. The sequence continues at coordinate 185,840 of PVKU01001453.1, forward strand.
TGTCCCAATGAAGCTGCCAGTCACCGATTGTTCATAGCTACTGCCTTCTGAATCATCTGAATAGTTTCTGCAGAGAAATGTTCAAGCTTAATGCAAAATTTGATGCAGATTCATTGCTGTACTTGCCCAGTTATTTTGAATGCGATGGCCACACAGTACATATGCTCACTCAGCAGCACCTACTACCCCCACTGACTAGTACAGTGAGGTGGTCATTGTTCACACATGCACATTCCAGCCCACTACTCTTGCCTTCCTTGGCTGCCAGGTTACATAAATGTCATGCAAACCACTCTCTCATTACATTAACAATGGTTGGACTTTTTCTGGATAGACCTCGTATACAGAAAATGGTATTGTCTAATTTTGGTCAAGATAAACAGATAATATATAATACTTAGGAGGAGAAGATGAATTTAAAGCCCAGATTATACAAAGTGAATTGCATGCAATATGTTGAACAGATTGTGTAAATATTTTACTAGCAGGAGGTAGAATTAGAACGAAATAAAAACAATTCTTAATATTACCAGCATGTTATCTTCTACATCATAATTTCAGAAAACATCACTCTAAGAAATTGATGGAAATTTCTTCACTTAATGGAATTTTCCACTGGTAGGAGATTATTTCTGAACTATAACCATTTTAAATAAACTGTAGCTAAAGATAAAAACATGGGACTCTACTTATGGAAGATGGGGTCTACAGGATAAGTTTGAAATATTTCCTCTTTTGTATTAACTTTGAAGCTTTGGTTTAGAAAAATATGTACAAATAGGGATACTTATATAATAAATACTCATAGCTACATGCAAAATCACCTGAAATTACCAGTTTGAAATTACCAATTTCAAAATAAAAATGTATAGTTTTAAATACTAAGAAAATCATGCAAACACAACAATTTATTTCCCAAACACAGACTGATGAAAGAGGAAACTCTGCAGTTTTGACATCACGTTACAGGAGAAAGCTGGTAAAAGGATATTTTTACAAACTGCTCCAAACAATAAGACATTTCAAGAGAACGGAACAGAGACTATGCATTCATATATTTTTCATTGCAGTTCAGTTAATACAAGAAAAATGTAATTTTTTGTAACTTCAGAATAAATCACTCTAAACTTTGTTACATACCCATGGTTCTATTTTTTCTACTTATTAAATAAACATTTGCACAAAGCACATTTTGCTTTGTAGACTTGGTATTCCAATGAAATTGCAGATTTTAACAGTAAAAATTTTAACTATATTTCAGAAAAAAAGTTCATAAATACAATGAATAAAAAGACTCAGATCTCATGGAAAATCTGCTTTTCCTGGGCACCACCCAGGGGCCACCCCCATATCCATATTAGACTTTGCATCCATGGTCATAGTTGAGTAAATACACTCGGGCTGACATATGGCCTAGTTTTCATTAACAAGCTATTTTTTGGGTGCTTGCCGAAAGAGGAACACACACCACCTTTTGAACTGCAGCCTCTCCTAAAAGTTCACAACAAACGTCATTAGCAGCAGGCAGGGTCAACTCTTTACAAACTGGCAAGGGCTTCTTAGCTTTAGCAATGTGGTTAGCCACTAAGAATGATGCTCTCAGTGCAGACACATTTGATAAAATGGTGGCCTTCAATGATTGCTTCTGTTCTTCATGTTCACATTTTCCTCTTTTGAAAAACTCCACAGGCTTGTCTTTTAATGCAGGGTGCTTGGTCTCCATGTGGTAAAACAGTTTGAAGGTTTCATGGCTTTGTTGTATAGCTGGTCATCACACATTATACAAAGTGGGCTTGGAGAATATGAATCACTTGTTGCAATGAACCCCTAATTCAAGTTGGGCTCCTGGTATTTTCTTTTAAATGCAGCTTTCTTTTTGTTGGCAGTCTTAGCGGCTTCTGCTATCTCATCATTGGGTCTTTCCCCCTATTCAAAGAAGCTCTCCACCAATGTTCGTTTTTTACTCATTTTGGCTAGGGTTAGCTGCTGGGCTTACCAAAACTGTGACGGAGATAAGTGCGCAGTGCAGGAAAGAGGTGCAGATGGAAGCAAATAAAATAATGGGCAGGCCATGTGAAGACTAAAGTAAGTGTCAGATTCTGATTTAAAGCCTGACGCCAGATGCAACTGTATAATTGATGTACATAAACTCACTTGCCACTACGAACCCTGCCACTGGATGCAGCTTAATTGTCACTTGTCATTCACTGATATGAGTCTGCAAACAATTGATTTATTATGGTCTCTGTGAAGTCCAGCCTCTCTGCTAATGATAATCTGTATTTAAAGCCTCTTCTCAGCACTAGCATCACCATATCAGCTCCACCTCAAACTATCAGGCATTTGATTCTCATAAGGAGTGTGCAACCGAGATCCCTCACATGCCCAGTCCACAGTAGGGTTCGTGCTCCTATGAGAATCTAATGCTACTGCAGATTAACAGGAGGTGGAGCTCAGGCAATAAGTGAGCAATGGGGAGAAGCTGTAAATACAGATGAAACTTTCCTCTCTTGCCTGTCACTCACCTCCTACTGTGCAGCCTGGCTCCTAACAGGTCAGGGACCTTGGTCCCTGTACTGGGGGTTGGGGACTCCTGTTTTATATATTAGTCCATTTATTCATTTTATACCTGTATTACTTGTTTACTATCAGGACTTTGAAGGATTTCTAAGTCTATGGCATCTAATAAACTATGCAAGTCCATACTAAAGATTATTTCCTCCATTTGTTAAAAAGTACATGTGGCCCTGGCTGGAGTGACTTAGTGGATTGAGTACCAGCCTGTAAACCAAAGGGTCCCTGGTTCAATTCCCAGTCAGGGCACATGCCTGGGTTGCAGGCCAGGGGCCCAGTGGGGGACATTTGAGAGGCAAACATACATTCTATTTCTCTCCCTCTCTTTCTCCATCTGTTCCCCCCCCACACACACACACACTTTAAAAAGTACATATGGACTGACATCAAGGATGTGTATAGAAAAATAAAATAAATGAACTTGAAAACCTAGGGCTGAGAGAAGAGGCTAGGGAAAAGGAAATGTGAATTTTTTATTACCATACAATTATCATTTCTTAAAACAGAAAAGTAAAATTCTTTTAAACAAGGATTCTATTTTGTAACTGATTATTCTCTTTTAAAAGTTCAGTCTGTCCTCTTTAAACTTTGTCTACAGTTTAAGATGGATCTATGAGTATTATTGCCAAGTTCTGAGGTCATTTGCCTTAACCAATGTTTCTTCATTAACTTTAAAAATTCTTATAAAAAATCAATAGAGATTAGAATGCATCTACATGACTTTAGACAAATCAAATGAAATTCAAAATCCTTAATCAATTTTATTTGTATACAATCTTGGGCTCAATATGCAAAGGTTGTTTTCAGAAAATGCAAAAACTTCCTGTCTTTTCAAAGGGCAAAGACATAATTTCTAATTCATATATAAAATAAAATTATCTATGTTTTTTGCAGGACAGTCAAATAAAATGGTCTTCCGATTGTATTCATCCTACCAGCAGTGCATATGTACAGAGCCTGAATGAGGATATTGTCAAAGTAATCTCACTATTTGGGCTAATTTAAATACAATGTGTCATTTTGTGAGACGTCAACTCCTAAGTCATGAAGAGCAAAAGTGACTGTGAGAGATTGCTATGCATGTCAGACCAAAAAATCTAAAGGCAAGTGAAAAGGAATTTTTGGATGCTATTTAATATTATGTTTACCTCCCACAACCATGTATGTGGACAAGTAATGAGCCCTTATTAATGTCATTTCTGTTATTTTGGGAAACCTAAGCAGTGCTAACAAAAAGACCCAATAGATGTAATGACTCAGCCACGGTTGAGGACCATCCTTGTTTTTATACTAGTACAAGCACATGTCCCTAAATTGTAGTAATCTCTCACGGTGGTTCTAATGTCCTTTTCCTTCCTTTCTGTAGCTCTCCTATTCCTATCGTTATCTCCATGCATTCAGAGGGAGGGAAAAACAGACATGAGTTGGCCCAGCCACATCTTAAATGCCTTGGCCTAGAAATGGTACATACCACTCACCCTCACATTCCTTTATCTAGGAATAGCCACAAAGGTAAAAGGAACATGACCTAGTCAGCAGTTTGTCCAAGATGAAGAGGATACACTTTGGATGAACAGTTTGCCGAATTTGCCACACAGATTGCCGGAAGGGAGGGTGGAGGGAGATGGGCAAAAAAAAGAAGGGAAATAAGGACAAACTTCTGTTATAAAATAAATAGGTCATGAGGCTGTTGTGTACAACACAGAGAATATAGTCAATAATATTGTAATAACTTTGAGCAATGATAGATGACTAATCAACTTCCTGAGGTGATTACATTGTAATACGTAAATGTTGAACTGCTGCGTCGTACACCTGAAATTAACACAATATTATCTGCCAACTATACCTTAATTTTTTTTAAAAATACACAAATTGTCTTGAAATATATATTTTTCCAAGTAAAAGATTTATTAGGATTAGTTTTAAAAATAAATATATTAGAATATGCTAAATGTGTCATTGTGCATTTTAGAATGTGGAAAGTTTCAGTAAGACTTAGTAACAAAAGAATTAAAACATCTGTAACCATTTTATTTCCAGCTTCAAATTTTATTCTCTTAGAGACTGATGAGACTTTTCTGCTCCTATTTGTATTAAAGTATTATTATTTGTATTTATAATTATTATTTGTATTATATCATATTATTAATATTTTATCAAATATGCATCTCTTATTAGCTAAGATAAATAAAACAGTTTCAACTTACTTGGCAATGCAGTAGACTAAAATGTTTTCACTCTTATAGTTAAATTAAATAGCAAAACATTACTACAACAAAGGGAAAAATCAACCATCTCTCTATAATCAAAGACATTTCACTACCAGTACATACAGATATCCAAAAGTGAACAGGATCTTAAATTTCACTTTTTAATATTTGAAATACCTTCCCATTTTTTGTGCTTCCTACATCAAAGCATGTTTTTAAAACTTGTGAATAGAATTGCCCTCATTTTGCTATCATTTCCAAAATATCCCCCTTGTGAGCAAAACACTTTTTTAGAAAATTTACTTGATTGATAAAAAGATGACTGCAATGGAGATTTCAAATAAAATGTTTAATTAAGAAAACCTGCAACAGATACTATGGACATTTAAGGCTTGAGGATTCATGCTGTACTCCATTTGGTTCAGAGCTTAGTTTTCATGATTTATTGACAGCTGCTGTGCATGGTTCTTTATTTTCTACTCAGCCCAACCCTGGTCAAACAATACAACCCTCCCGCTTTCTTCAATATTTTCCTAATATCTCAGCTCATTTAATTCTATTGATCCACTGAAGAGTATAATGGCGCTGAAACTGGAATTAATAGCACCTCCCTTCCCCAGTGCTAAGAGCTTTCCTATTGAGTCTGTGGACCATCACACAAAATCATAAAAGTGGACAAAAAAAGTAGTGTGACCTTTATTGGCTACTATTGTACTGAAAAATTCAGCAAACCTCAGAACATCATTTTCAATTTAATAGCACTGTTTTCTTAAATAATAAGAGAAGGGGGAAAAAAGGAACAACTGACCCCTGCTCAGCATTTACTTAAGCAGAATTGGCATTAATAGAGTATTCTGTCAAAAATTCAAGCGCAAGAAAATGTATGGCTTTGTCCACAGCAGCAGCTATCTTAGCAGATCGCACTGTCACTGCTTCACACAAAGCGCATTGCAACACCATTAGTGGACATGAATAATGCACAAGCTCTTATGCAGTACTCAGCTAAGTGCATGGAAACCTTGGGCTCCTGTTGTCAGAAATTCAATGGATTAGTACCTAGATTTATTTTAAGTCTGTAAAGCACTTTGTTCTTGACAGCGTTCAAAGTAGAAAGAGTGCTATCCTGAATGTGCATCTTAATACTGTCATTCCTGTCTTGTAAGTGTAGATGATATATGGGCTGCAATATTTCATTTTAATATTTAAAGTTTTCACTGTGCAGATGCAAAGAAATATATTAATAGTTATCTGTTGTTACTTTATTGATCTGGAAAAGAACAGAGATAACCTGTAAAGTTTCACAGTCAGACTAGTAAAATGGAGGGGTTACAAGTACGTTGAGTGAAACAGAAACAAATTATAAGTGTCACACATTGTCTTTAGAAAATAAAGTCTTCTGGACATTGGATCCCCTCTTTCTAAATTCATATGGTATATTTGGAATCATATTTAAGGAAAATGTTTAGCAAATTTTAATATAATTAGCGGTATTTGTAGTTACATAGTTCCACCAACTGAAAAACAGGATTGTTTCTTCTTTGAAGGTTAAGTGGTTTTACATGGTTAACATTTGCTGAGCAAGAACTGTTCTAAAATGTTACAAAATTGTTTCCCTATAACTTCAGAGTGTGAGGGCAGTTTCTGCCTGTAGATATGTTTAGGATTTAAGCTTGATAATCTCTCCTGTGTTGAAAAATAAAAGATACTCTTGTAATGATTAAAAACAGTTTTCTATTGGTATTAGGGATAGAATGGAATGGAGATACCTCACATGAAGGTCAGTCTTTCATAATTGTACGAAGACATAAAATCTTATTTTAAAATAATAACAGTTACCTTTTCACTCAGCCTACATGGTCCATAAATTTTAATACAATTTGTTGAAATGTCAATCAATGAATTAACTATTCATTATCAAGCCCTAAGAATTTAAAGTTAAATATTTAACTAATGACTATTTATAATTGTATACATTAAAAGCATTTATTAAGCTACAGGCATGATTTCACGTTGGACAATTCATATTTGTATGTGACTCTTTAATTAAAATCTTATTTCTAAACACTGGCTTCACAGGATTATGACGACCCATTCTATTCTACTTACAGAGAATATGTTTATGTTCCATTATTTCAAAAGACAACCCTCAGACTGCTGCTCAGAGGGGTGGTGATTTGCTGCTCACAAAGGCAACATGGTGAAAACGCCGTGAAGGCTCGTTTCAAGATGTGTTAAATATCCTTAAGTGCAAATATCATATTCTTCAAGAATAAAATTGTGTTAAAGAATTTTCTATTGAGGAGCTGAAAATCTTCAACCTAGTACATTCTTTTTACTCCCAACAGTTTAAGAAGCTGAAAGTTCAGACCAACAAACGATTTGCATATTCGGATCAATAGGTGGCGCTTTTTCCCTTCCTGACAGGTTTAATCACAGAATTCTGGCAGAGTGTAACTTTTTATTAAGTGTTGTGAATTTTCAATATTACCTATAAAACACTAAACACTACAACTACCATAGTTGAAAGTTAATTTTTAATCTTTGCAAGTTCATAAGTATACACATTAGTGTGGGCTTTTAAAAATTATCTGTTGATGCATCACTACATTGTGCTATCAATAATTATATTTAAAGAGAAAGAACTCAGTTATTTTTAATGTTAGACATTCATAAAATATTAGTCAGCTTTTTAATATTTGAATTATTCCCTATTTGTCCAAGTGGAAACCTTCTGGAAATTAGCATTATGGAGTATCTGATATATAGGGCCTCTTAAAATATCGCTATCATGATAAATGTACTTTATTTATGATTTATAAGATACCTGCGGAAAAAAACATGCATTTATATTATCATAAAATGTATGCTGAAAATGTAGCAAAAATCATAAATATATGTAGAAAATTTTAGCAAAAAATACACTTTAAAAGACAGCTATCTACATGTCAATAACTTACATTAGAATTTGATTTATTTACACTATCTTATTTAACTAAATCTGAGGATTACAGGCCATTTAAAATATTTGTCAATAATAGTTAATAGTTTTTGTAATTTTATAAATACATAGGAATTTATAAAAAATTTCTTTTAGGAATGACTTATCTAAATTTACACTAAAAATCATGTTTATAGTCCTGGCTGCTATGGCTCAGTGGATTGAGCACTAGCCTACAAACCAAAGGGTCACTGGTTCAATTCCCAGTCAGGACACAGGCTTGGGTTATGGGCCAGGTCCCCAGTAGGGGGCACATGAGAGACAACCACACATTGATGTTTCTCTCCCTCTCTTTCCTTCTCCCTCCCTTTCCCTCTCTATAAATTAATAAAATATTTTTAAAAATCATATTCATAAAATGTTTCTTTTTAAAAAGCATATAGTTATGTGTAAATATATAGTAACTAGTTTGTCAATCTAGATAATGTACTGTAAAACTCGAGACTATATTTACTTAAAACATGATCACCTAGCGACAAGTGGTTTGAGATATCTTATGAGCAACATAATTACTTTCTGACTAAATGACACTATCTAAAATATTATACCTTAATTGAAAACAAATATTTGAGTAAAATAAAGGTACTTTATTTTTAATGTATAATAAAATTATAAGGCCTAGAATTACATTTTTACAATTTATTCTTATTTTACATGCTTACATTCTTATTTCATTCATCTCCACTAGCTTTTCTTAAGTTTAATGGCATAGCTGTTTTGCTATATTTAGATCAGAAACTCTTACCTTACAAAGACTTTGACAAGAGTAAGCCAGTCATAAAATTAAGAAAAAAGTTACATAGTTCCTTTATTCTAAATAGTCTGACCTTTTTAACACTATTAAAATAAATGACATTTATGTGAATAGCAAAAGTGATTTTTTAATATTCTCCAGAATATACAGTGCCACCCTACACTGCTAACTATAGCAAAGGAAACATTTTTTAAATCTAAATCATATTTACACCAGATTAGTTTCAATTTCCTCCTTAAAAAGAGATGCTGTCACATAAGTGACTGCACACAGTTTTTCCCAGATGTGTTTGCAGTGACAGTCGCCTCCCCAGGAGCAGCAGGTCCTGCAGCCCCATGAGCATTGTCGGTCACGGCCCAGCCCCCTTCTTCCCCTTCCAGCTCCCTGTTTGGCTGCCCTGGAATTTCCACACATTCTTGTTTCATCATTCCCTCTTACTCAGGGTAGATTTAGGTAATATCAAATTCAAAAGAGGTTTAGTTTTGCTTTCTTGTGGAAATTAAAGACTTTCCTAGAAGAAATTACATTCTGGAATTAATGTTTTGTGGGGTAAAGAAGCACCAAGTTGTATTAATATGAGGTGCCACCTTTTAGGTGTCTTAATAAAGGCCCCTGTACTTTGAAGATTTGGGGGCGAAGAACACATTATGTTGTAGAGCAAAGCTTCGGGAGGCTCATTACACAGAGGCCGTACTCCAGAGCATGGCTCTTCATGTAATTCTGGGTTGAGCGTGTATACAGCCTGACATTATTAGGTTATAGTATAAGACAGATCAAGTAAAAATTCCGTATTCCCCAAAATTAAAAGGTTCACTGTAACCCTGATAAATGTCAAGTATCAATAATACTATGCTTAAACAGTTCTGAAGAGACAAAAAAATGATATGACAGGCACAGCCCCACATTATCGAGACAGCGATGATAAAGTACAACGCTTAGGAGATTTTACTAACAGTTTAAGAGTTCTGGCACCGTACAGCCTGTGTATAATGAGGCTTCTAAACGTTCATCTCACAGGACTTGCACTTGAAGAGATAAAATACTTTACAAACTCCATTTCATTAATCTTTACAGTATCTCTGTGAAGAATTATGAACACCCATCAACAGATTGCAGAGAGACGGCACTGAAATACGCGATGAATCGCTGGTCCTCTCAGAGACAGCCACGCAGCCTGCCTTACAAGAGGTTTTCTCAGTTCCAGAAGTCTAAGACCGAGTGAATCTGTTAAATCCTATGGAGATTCAACATGTTGAACATGTTGTACTTCCTTGGGCAGAAGTAGAAAAGGCCTGACGTCTTAGCATTTTGAATTTAGTAACAGGTTAAACCAAGATTTCAATGCCAAATGCTGTGACGATACAAAAGCATATTTTCAAGAATCAGCATTGGGTGTAATTGTGACTACTACGCTGCGGTCCACATCAATGCCAAATAAGGTTTACAGTCGTGTAGCAAATTGGTCTAATCATATTATTAAATGTCCCATTTAAGTGATTTCAACAGCACATGGCTTGCATTGTATTATTAACAGCTCCTCAAAGGGCAGACAGACATCATCACCATCAATAAATAGCTATTGACCACTTACTGTGTATAACTGGAGTTCTTGAAAGATCATACTGTTTCTCATTTGTTAAGCTAATCTTTTATAGACAAATCAAGCTCACATTATATCCATATAGCAAATATTTGTCCAGGGGATCCGAAACATTTACAGGCATTTTAACAAATATATATTTTAATTATGCAATTGCTTATAATAATGAATACATAAAGGAAAGTATAGAAGCCTTTGAGAATTAAGTAATAGCACTAATATCTATCAAATTCCAAGAGAAATATGAATTTGCCCATTTCTCTGAACCAATGTCCGTACAGTTAAAAAGCTTAATATATTCTACTCTCTGTATTAGTTCTGTCCGTTCTTTTCCTCTCCACTACAGGACTATCCTGCTCCAGGCTGGATCACCGTGTACAGCCGTGCTGTCTTTCATGGTACAACTCTAGGGAACTATTCACTTCGCAATCTCTGAGAATGGTGGCACCTAGAAATGTGCAGTCCACGGACGGCACATCACACACAGAGGGGTCCCGAGTCCGAGTCACCGTCTTTGCTCACGGGGCGATAGCTTCCTATTCCATTGCTCTGCTTGCACTATTGCCTCCTTCAATTACTGTCTACACTGAAACAAGTGAATTTTTGAAAATGGGCAATACACTGTGATATTTTCTTCTTTAAAACCCTTCAAATAGCTTTTCATTGTGTTTCAAATGCAATTAAAGACTCCTACCATTTCATTTGCAGTCTCTCTTCCTTAAGTTCATATTGCATGATTAACCTTCACTCAGCTCTAATGCCCCACCTCATCAAAGAAGCATTATCTGACCACTTACCACTTATTTTAAATTAGCAGCACTAGCCCCCTTCTCTCCATTTATTTTGTCTCAACAACTCCTTTGTAGCACTTCTTATAATTAACAATTAGTCTTTCATTTGTTCATTTATTTTTTTGTTTATCTTATTCTTTACACATTATTACTTATGTACATACACAAGATTGTCCTATAAATATGTTATCAATGTTAGTGTCCAGATAGGTACAAATTGAACTGATCGTGGAAGTCATTTCATTAATAGTAGTGAAAACTCTCATGTGCTTAGTTCATCAGGTCTACGGAGTGCTTTTGTCTGAAACTTACCATTTCTCCTACATCTGATGCATGAGACAGGGCAAGTGTTATTATCCCCATTTTACAAATCATGAAACTGAGGTAGAGTAATGCCAGTTTCCTGACCAAAGTCACCAAGATAATAAGACTTTGAGTTGTGACTTGAACTCAGGACCATTTTTGAGGTCATGTCAGGAAATCTTCCTATTACAAACAGCAAAACAGTTGACTCCTTTGAATTACCACACAAAGATACCAAAGATGCATGGCATTGTTTGCTCAGCCTACAAAGAAGTTTAGTCCTGTATTATAAATAATAGAATGCTACTATGATCTTACAAAATATAGGTTACATTGTAGTAAACCTTGAATACAGTACCAGAATGTACCACAACTACGTAGATGAGTCCTTAAGGTCACTTATTTTTCAAAAGCTATCAATTGCTAGGGTAGTCTTCAATAAAAATAAACTGTATTATACTTAATATAAAAAGTACACATAGCATGCTGCCAATTTCTTAATCTTGTTTTAAAAAAACAGTTCTGCGTATTTGACACCTGTCAAAAACTTAGGTTAAAAAAAGGAGTCTGTCAACTAATACACTCTCTAAGAATCTAATCAATGCGTCCAATTTGCTATTCATAATTTGCACAGCATACATATGGCTTTATTCCATATTTATCCTCTATGTTCTTATCACGAACTTTTAGTGTTTATCAGAAATATGTGAAAAGCTTGTTACTTTGATCATACATTTGTGTGAGGATATGTATATGTATAATGCATTTATTAATTTATGCAAAATTAAAAAGTAACCAAAAAATACCTTTCTTAATTTTGCAAAAAAATCAGAATGAGAAAAGTTGCACTTCATTTTACTGCAATAATAATAATAATAATCCAAATTTGCCACATAATGCTTCTAAATAGGGAGAAGAGTCTTTATAATAATAACATGGGCATAATATTTGGGGGTTCTTATCAGAGCCACATAAATCGCGGGTCCCTGTGCAAATGAATATAACGGCGGGTTGTGCAAAAGGCAGGAATAAAGTACCACTAAGGATGCACATAAAACTGTTTCTCTCTCCATTTCTCCTTCTCTTCCTCTGCCCTTTTCTCCCTACCGCCACTTGCTATGGTGTTTTGAATTTGCTATTTAATACCATTCTAAGAAAAGAATAATTAAAAAGTTCAAGTTACTCACATAGGTTTTACCTTTCATCTTTGTATTGTTCAATGGCAGTTTTTAATGGACATGTCAGAGCATTTCACTGACAGGTAGATACTGAAATGATTCAATTCTTATTTCCTGATCCATTACAGGAGGGTGCCTCCAGCTGGAAAAAAGGGATAAATAGGTTTCAAATATTAAAAATTTAAGCTCTGCCATGTTTCTTCCTGACTAATATTACATAGATTTCACACTGTTATATATCAGGGTATGGTAAAATTGGTATATGCATTCATTTAAAGTATATATTAAATCTTTCAAATGTCATAAAATATATGCATTCATTATATAAATTTAAATGGCCAACATATCTGGATGATTAAAAGAATCAAGAAAATTTTATTTATGATTAATATTTGGAGTAGATAAAATTCAGTTTATTTTATATTACATTTTAATAACATTTATGCTGGGACAAAATCTAGCATTCAAAGAAAGGTTCAATGACTTAAGCTCTAAGAGCTACAATTTACATCATTACACATAAAAGGTGCACAAAGGAACCTGTGAAACTGCAATAAATCCATACTTTATTATGAAATAAATTAAAATAGCATCTTTAATGTGCCAACTAATTTTCATAGTAGCTGGAGGCAAAATAATATATTTCATATTTTTGTAACAAACTAATAAAAACAAGGAAAAACCAACATATACTCTGTGCTTTTTGGCAACCTCACCACCTCCACCACGAATATTCTACTTTGGGCTTGTTTTGTTGGAAGCTTTCAGTTAAGGTTATATTTTATTTTGGTAAATGAGTTGTTTTAGGGGGATTCCTAATGGAATTCAGTCTTGTACCGGGTAACACATCCAAGAGTTTGTGTTATTCTTACATTACAATACACACTGCCATATCTAATTGCTTAATTATGCTCTGACAGAATAGACTGTGGAGAGGGACAGGAGCTGTTCAGTGCCTTCCTACTAATGTCAGAATCTCATTCAGAAGGGAACGTAGCCTTCGATTCTGCAAGAACGCAAAGTGCTCTGCTGACAAAGACTGAAATGATGCATTATGTGTGTGGATATGTGGTCCTCATTTAGGATATTTTGTCAGCGGAGAAAATGAATAAGAATAAGTTTTATTTTCCAAGAAGAAAAAAAAAGAAAACACATGATGTTTCGCCTAAAACAGAATAATTTTGTCAGTATACTACATCTAAGTTTCAATTTAGAAAATTCAGAGAAATTTTAACATGTTTAAGAACTGGACTCAAATTTCTTGAGGAAATCATGCACATAGGATTGAAAAATTAGTTTAAAAATATGATATGAATACTAAAACTAATTTGAAAGGAGCAAGTCAATAAGTCACTTGGAAAGTATTGCATTTGAAATTACTCTGAAGGTCTGTCATTTTCTCTTTAATATGAAAATGATACATATATTGAAAATGTTTTTCCCTTTAAACTTTGAAAATCTCTATCAGTAAATGAATGCATCAACAAACTACGGTACATTTACATGATGGAATACTATGCAACAGAAAGAAAGAGCTTCTACCCTTTGTGACAGCTTAGATGGAACCAGAGAGCATTATCCTAAATGAAATAAGCGAGGCGGTGAAAGACAAATACCTTATGATCTCACCTATGGAGAGAACCTAAGTGGAACCTAATCAACAAAATAAGCAAGCAAAATATAACCAGAGACATTGAAATAAAGAACAAACTTACAGAACCAGAGGGGAGGTAGGAGAGGATAATGAGGGAAATAGGAAGGAGAATTTTCTGGAATATGTATAAAGGACCCATGGGCAAAGCCAAAGGGGAGTAGGATCAAGGGTGAGGAGTGGGGATGGCTGGGGTGCAGGGGAATGATGGGGTAAAATGGAGACAACTGTACTTGAACAATAATTAAATTTAAAAAAATAAATAAAATAAAATCATTTGTGTGGATTTTTGTGATGCAAAGTGTTACTGAGGATACAGGCTTACTCTCCACACTGAGACAACCTCAAAGGTACTGGGTGTTCTTTCTGCATATGTGTCCAACCCCCTTAATGATTCTGAGGCTATCCCCATCTACATAAAAAGAAATTATTGGACTACCGAGAGGTGAACTAACAGTTTCCTAATGTTATTTAATTCTCCTTATATCTTTATGATGCAGGTATCGTTATTGACCCCATTGTACATATACAGACAAGGTTCTAAACAGATGAAGTTAATTGTCCTCAGGTGCATAGCTAGTAAATTAAAAAGCAAGAGCTAAAATTGAAATAGCTCTGATTTCAAAATACCTGGATTTCTCTTCCCCTCCTTTCCAAATGATAAGTATGTTTTAATGTCATAAATTTCTTTTCATAGGCAAAGGTAATACACTTGTCTTATTGTCTTACTGTCACATACTGTCACATGTAAAGAACACATATAAGAACAACTACACAAGAACAGGCACATATCTAGGAACATAATACAAATATGAAGTATACATGTATTTGTAATTCATTTACATATATATGTGTATATATATACATGTTTAAACACACACATACACACAAATATTAGAGTTCTCAAGACCAAACAGTTTGGAGAGTTTTGTTTTACTTTCTAAATCATTCCTACTAACCACAGTGGCTTGTATCCATGAAAATAACTGGACTTTAGTCATTTAGTCTGTTTCAGAATTAGTCGTAAAATCTACTGAATATTTTTTATTTCTATCACTAAAGCCACACATAATTAAATGAAATCTGTGTGCCCTTGAAGGGTAAATGGAGTTAGCCAAAACTCAACCATGTGACAAAAATTTGTAAGACTCACAATGCTCCTATTTAAACAACCTTGAAATCCAAAGCACACACTTCCCTTTATAAAAATAATATATTATTATGAAATCAATGTCATATATTCAACTTTGTAAAAAAGCTGTAAGTTATGTAAAGGCATTCCACCCTAGGAAAACCCATTTAATGAGATCTTGTTTTTGCGATACACTGGAAATTCTTAGATTGTAAAAATATGTACAAATACCACGTTTGCTTATTTCTCTAAAAATAAAAATTACCTAGAAAATCTTTTAAAATGCTCTTAACATTATATAGTATTCTGGTGCCTTTTCCTTCCCTGCTGAAAGAAATTTACAAAATGTAAATCAAATGGATTTTTACCAAAATTAAAATGGTATATATATTGGAGTTATTAATTGGTTTCTTAGAAAATATGGCCAATGCCATCTTACTTGGTTAAATGGGGACAAAATTATACCTACTAACCCTGATGCTTCAAAAGTAGATTTAGTATCTTTTTGCATCATAAAGTTTTGTAGTTGACTAGTAGTAAAGAAGTGAAAGGAAACACATTCTGCACTTTCTAATCTCCCCCCAAAAGATGGGTAGCATCATAAGATTTGTGGGTACAAATCTCTGCTTATTAAACACTAACTTTGCAGTCACATGAAGGTTTGTCAATTGGCTTTAAATCTTAACTAGTATTTTTAAATAAAATCTTTTCATTTTAAATAAGTAAAGGTAGGATTTGTCCTCTCATAAAGACACATTTCAATTAAAAATTTAAAACTGCCATAGAGACAAGAAATGATAGTCTGTGTATGGACTGTTCAGACCCCTTAAGAATATTGATGAAGACAAGAATGTTAATATATTGGAGATAATATTGAAGTGCACGGTTTTATTCTATCAATGTCTGGTAATATGTATATTTTCAGTAATACATTTTTTAATCCATTTTGAAGTAGAATTTCTATTTTTAAACTGTGGTTGCTTTAATCACCTAAACATAAATATTAAGATACAGAATTAAAATGCACTATCATAATGTAAGAATACATTCATCTTTCTTTTTCTGAATATATTACCCAGTAATTGTATGCTTAACAACTATATAACATAATTGTAATATTGTACCTATTGTACTATGACTGTTATCGTTTATGGAACATGCAAAACAAGAAAAAGAAGAAAAAAATGACCAAAAACTCCTTTTTGTAAATACAAAATTACCTGTTCTGTCATTGTTATAGACTGAATGTTCATTCCCCCAAAATTCACATGCTGAAACTTAATCCCCGATGGGATGATGTTCAGCTGCAGCCTTTGGCAGGTGATCAGGTCATGAGACTGGAGTCAGAAATGGCATATTGCTCTGGAGAGATTTAAAGTGTGAGACACCAGTTTCTATTCTAGAGTGGTAAAGAAAAGCTAGAAATGCAGTATTTTTCCCTCTCCTTGGATGGTTTGTTTGCATTCCACAGTAAAGTTCTCTCTTTCATTCTTTTGAGCGCCAGAAAGGCAAATGGACCAGCACCCTATAAAGGCTGTGAGTTTCACAACATTGGGATTCAACCCCACACATGCAGGTGGTATCAGGCCCTCACCCCACAGCCCCATGGAGAGTTAGAGGGACTGGTGCTGCTAAGATTCCTGCGTTAAGTTCTGGTCTCGTATCCAGAAGTCTGGGGCTCCTGGAGGCCAATCTGTTAGCCGGCAAGCAGGGGAACATGCCAGACCCTTCACACTTGCAGATGCGAAAGATCAATCCCTTACAGAATTGTTTAAACATTTCTAGCCAGTAAGTGTTTACCATGTGTTATCCACTGGGATATGTGCTAGGAAAATAAAGATGAATGTGATATAGCCCTGTCCTCAATTTATCCACCCTCTAGCAAGAAAAAGAGATATGCTGAGAACTAAGTAGATCACAATACAATGTGTCTCTATTAGAGGAATATATAAAATGCCTTGACATAGAATGATCAATAAAAAGAATGAATTTTTGAAAAGTAGTTGTGGAAATTAAAGCAGAATTTAGTGGACATATAATAAACATTATAGAGAAGAATTATCATTTGGTTTAGAAGTTGAATGGATGGGCCTTAATTTTTTTACATGTTCTTAGGATCAATGACTAAATGACTTAATGTAAAACCAAAGAAGTATGGCATGCTTGTTAATGGGTCTAATCAGAGCTAACTCATCCATCAAATATTCACTGAGTACAATTATCTGTTTATAATATAACAATATGATTAGGCAAGTTTTTCTCTCTGCCAAATAAACATCGGCTCTTGCTCTTATTGGCCCCTTGAAAAGGCATGGATTATATTAACCTTATTACAAAATTCATCACACTGTAATATAGTGGCTCATTTAGTTGTCTCTCCACACTGAACTCTAAACTTTTTGGGGTCATGGATGATATCTTTTCCATTGTATTCATTTTTCTTTTTACACACTTGGTAATATATTAAACAGGGCATGTGGCTTCTCATGCAGTATATTTCCTGACTTCTTTCATATGTATGTTTTCTATGTAATTGGGATTTTATCATGGGTTGTGAGTAGCTATCATGGCTGAAATTTCTGGATGTTATGCTTAACATGACTGGGAATGCATTCCCCCCTTTTCTCTCCTTCTCCTACATGCTGAAAGCAAATGCGGTCCAACACTTGCTAAACATGCGTAAGGACTTTGGTAAAACTACAAATGGAGATCCACATACCATATGTATAAATATTTAAAAGATATTTATCAAGGTGATAGTTACATAAAGTGTGCTCTAACCTAACTTGACAATTTCACCTTCCTAACAACCTGGAACACAGTATTTAAACCTAAAATTTTCAGGCCCACCTGCATTCTGTTTGAGAACTTGAGGGTGTTAGAAGACCTGGCACCTAGCCCAAAGGCCATAGCTGATTACCTTCTATTCCTGCCTCATGTTCTATTCTGCACAGTGAGATCAGCTACAAACACGCACGCATACCCAAAGTCACATGTTCAAGCCCTAGCTTCACCCCAAAAGAATGGTCATCATTCCACTTCATAAGTCTACACACTGGTGTCCTGTCTACCTGCAGAAAGACAGTCTTGTCCCTGGAGGCAAGGCACTTATGGACAGGGAATTTTCAGATGCCAGGTACTCTAAAGCAGGGACACAGCATTCACCTGGGCATACGCCCTTTTTCTTGGGCATATGCAGAGTTCCTATGCAGAGTGTCACAGAGTGACTAAGTCCAGACCAGGGCCCTCTGAAGTACATAGTGCAAGGAAGAAGTTCCTCTTGCCCAGTTCTACAGGTGCCACTAAACAGAGAGGTCATGAGCCAACTCCCCCTGTTCCCATGTGAGCAGTACGGTATGGGTGCATGGTCCAAAACAGCAGGGGTGAGGCCAAACAGAGTGGCTAGTCCGAATTGGCATGAGCTGTGAATGTGAAATAGACACTCAGTTTTGAAGACAGAGTATGAAAAAAGTAAATATTTGACTAATAATTGGCTTATATTACATGTTGAAATTATATCTTACCTAAATATATTGACATACATTATGAAAATTAATTATAATTTTCTTTACTTTCTAAAATTGATTTAAAATTCTTAATTGTTACATCCGGCTTGCATTTGTGGCTTGCACAATATTTCCAATGGGCAGTGCTGCTTTAGAGAATGGTGTGGCAACAATACAGGTAGAACCCAGGTCTCAACAATTTCGTGGAATAAAATCTCTTATTTGCAAGAAATTACACATCTTTTTTCCTTCTATGACTTAATAGGGAAATAAACTGCTGTCTTGTTTGAGCACTGTGTTCTTGGAGCTCTTTGCTGTGCCAGCTGAGGCTACATACTAACTAACAAATGAGTAATAACTGGATGATAATTTCAATAAATAAAGTAAATAAAGAAAATAATTTAGCCTTCAATAAATGGGATAAACAGATACATAAAAAGTGTTAAAATGCACTTAATTGCATGATCCATGTGAGAAGAAATTTTATTTTTTTATTACTATATTCAATATTTATGGACATTCCTCTTTGGAGTGGGCCCTCAATAAATATTTCTCAAATGAATACATATGACAAATTCATTAATGGTGATACATGCAAAGTACTAATGGAACATATTAGCATGTCATGGCCTAGCAGGCAGACCTCTAAGAGAAGCAGAAAATATTTCACATGGAGGTTTCTGCTGGGAAATGTTGAAGCAATAACAAGAACTGTTTAACTGTAAAGAACAGCATGGCCAAGTGGGAGCTACCTGTTAGTATACTTATTTTTTTCTATTATTCCACTCTAATGTACTCTGTAAAATAAATTACAACATGTAATATGTTTTTGGACATACTTTATTTCAGTATAGTATGGATCTACACAATGTATTAGATGTAAAATGTATCTTTATTATATAGGTGCCTTATTTGAATGTTGGTTTTTAAATAGCATTCATCAATACTAGCAAATGATCACCAACAACTATGCAAATATCATTATAGACCCTGTGTTGCCATAGTGTAATTTTAGTAGAGCCAATATGTTTTTTATCTTTATTTTAAATCAAATGGGTTTCAACTATGCATGCGATTGAAACTTTTTGTGCTTATTTATTTACTTTAGTAACTTTTCTGGTATTTCTTCATATACAGTATTATGAAAACCAAGACCAAAAAAGGGGGGGAGGTGAATTTTAAATTTTAAACAGTGTTCCTGAAATATCTATCATTTGACCAAAGTGAATTATTTCTAATACTTGAGCATTGCAATAGTTGTATAAATAGGTGCACCTAGATTGCTCCCTTTGCAGTTAATATGGATTTAATCAATAGAAATATGCAATTACATTGGTCAACACCCTACAAAATTCTTGTTTTACGCAAAGCTTCTCTTTTAATACTGAGGAGTTTTAAAGACTATTACATTTTTAAATAGTAACATAAAATGTATCTTTATACTAAACAGGCTATATTGTACAACCTTTAGAAAGTTTGTTAGAGCTTGAAAGGCACCAGCTGTATACAGGGAGAAACTGAAGTTTCTGGCATCAAGGCAAACAGAGACCACTGCTCTCTTCTAAACCCACCCCCACAGAACTGACAAGAGGGTCCCATATCTGAGACTCCATCAACCTGGCTAACACTGTTTGACTCACCTTGGAGATTCCCAGAGACTCTGCCCCACTCAAATGATGGGCCCAACCAAGTTGCTTCTTCACGTGGATGGCTGATCTTGACTCATGCTTCAGGACTTTGTAAATCCTATCAAACAAGCAATAGCTAGATTCAGTGGGCCCCAGGCCTGGCAGTAGCAGCAGGCAACCTAGATTCACAGCTCCGCTATGCCTGGAAATCTCCAAGCCCATCACAAGTAGCAGCCATCTCAGATTACATTATAGCTCAGGCAGGGTGCTGCAGGCAAAACACAGGTGGGTGCTAACCTTGGCCTGTACCACTAGGGAAACCCCAGGGCCAGCACACCCAGTGGACAGCTACAGACCACATCAGAGCACCACCATACTGCCCCTGAACAGCTCACTTTCTAGAGGGCAGAGGATGGAGGTTGGTGGTCAGCAGTCACAGCCAGTCCTTGCAGCTGACTACTATGGGTAAATTCCTCCCATTGATTGGCCACCAGCATCCAAGGTTTAACTCTAAGAGAAGAGTATACTCAGCCCATGCAGAGAGCACACCTCTAGTACCCAACTTGGGTGACAGGGGAGTGTGTGCCACTGGACCCTACAGGACACCTATTACATTAGGCCACACTAACATGACACACAATCAAGCAGCTCTAATACACAAAACAAACACAGGGAGGCTGCCAAAATGAGGAGACAAACAAACATGGCCCAAATGAAAGAACAGATCAAAACTCCAGAAAAAGAGCTAAATGAAATGGAGATAAGCAATCTATTGGAGGCAGAACTCAAAAAACTGGTTATAAGGATGCTCAAGGAACTTATTGAGGACCTCAATAGCATAAATAGATCCAGTCAGAAATGAAGGATACACTAAATGAAATAAAGAACAATTTACATGGAAATGATAGTAAAGTAGATGAAGCTGAGAATCAGATCAGTGATTTGGAACATAAGGAAGGAAAACAAATAAACAATCAGAACAAGAAGAAAAAAGAATCCAAAAAGATGAGGATAGTATAAGCAGCCTCTGCAACAACTTTAAGAGGTCCAACATTATCATCATAGGGGTGCCAGAAGGAGAGGAGAAAGAGCAAAAAATTGGAAATCTATCTGAAAAAAATAGTAAAAGAAAACTTCCCTAATTTGTTGAAGTAAACAGACATGCAAGTCCAGAAAGCACAGAGAGCCCTAAACAATATGGATGCAAAGAGTCCCATACCAAGACACATCATAATTAGAATGCCAAAGGTTAAAGATAAAGAGAGAATCTTAAATGCAGCAAGAGAAAGAAGTTAGTTTTCTACAAAGGTGTTCCCATAAGATGGTCAGCTGATTCCTCAAAAGAAACTTTGTGGGCTAGCTAGAAGGGACTGGCAAGAAATATTCAAAGTCATGAAAAGCAGAGACCTACAGACAAGATTGCTCTACCCAGCAATGCTGTCACTTAGGATTGAAGGGCAGATGAAGAGCTTCCCAGACAAGAAAAAAACTAGAAGAATTCATCATCACCAAAACATTATTACATGAAATGTTAAAAGGACTTATTTAAGAAAAAGAAGATCAAAACTATGGACAATAAAATGGCAAAAAATACATATCTATCAATTGAATCTAAAAAACTAACCAAGCAAATAAGAACAGAGACAGAATCATGGATACAGAGAATGTTTTGAGTGGTTGCCAGATGGGACAGGGTGGTGGACAATGGGTTATGTGAGGGGACTAAGAAGTGCAGATAGGTGGTTAAGGAATAGTAAGGAGGATGTAGTATAGGAAATGGAGTAGCCAAAGAGCTTATACAAATGACCCATGGACATGAACAATGGTGGGGGATTGCCTGAAGGAGTTGGGTGCTGGGTAGAAGGGGGCCATGGGGGAAAAATCAAGACAACTGTAATAGCATAATCAATAAAATATAATTTCAAAATAATAAAAATTGTAGGAAAAATTTTTACTAAAATATATGAATTTGTATTTATTCCTTGGGCTGTTGAAAATACACAAGCAATATTTAAATTTTTAAAAAATTGAGTTTATTTACAATCATTTAAGTTCTACTTTTTCATATAAATGGTAAATATTGGGTTGGCCAAAATAGTTTAGATTTTCATATGATGGCTCTAGGAGTGATTGGTTGTGTTTAACTTCATTTGAAACAATTTGGTTAGATTTTATGGTGACAGCTGTCATATCTTCATGCATTAAAAAATTATCAAAATTAGTAAGTTTTTGTGTAGCCATTTTAATACTAAAGATGAAAGAGCCCGGGATGGTGTGGCTCAGTGGATTGAACGCGGGCCTGCGAACCAAAGGGTAGCCAGTTCGATTCCCAGTCAGGGCATATGCCTGGGTTGCAGGCCAGGCCCTGGGTTGGGGGCGTGTGAGGGGCAACCACACATTGATGTTTCTCTCCCTCTCTTTCTGCCTCCCTTTCCCTCTGTCTAAAAATAAATAAATAAAATCTTTTTTAAAAAAAGATGAAAGAAAGTACATAACATTTTCAGCATATTATGCTTTATTATTTCAAGAAAGGTAAAAAAACGCAACTGAAACTCAGAAAAAGATTGGTGCCATGTGTGGAGAAGGTGCTGTGACTGACTGACTGAACATGTGAAAAGTGTTTTGCAAAGTTCCTTGGTACTGCTGACATTTTGGCCAAATAATTCTTTGCTGTGGGGCCATCTTTTTCACTGGATGATGCTTAGCAGCACCTCTGCTTCTATCCACTAGAAACCAACCAATTGTGGGAAATACCCAACATACTCAAAATATCCAAATCAATAGTTATTGGCAAAAAATAAAAGTGTGTCTTACAGAAAAAAAACTAAATGGACTTTTTGGCCAACCCAATAATTACTGCAAATTAATTTTTTTTTTGAAAATGTTAAACAAATAATTTATATGTATTAAAAAGTTTGGGGGGATACCACTAGTTATCCAATCAATGCACTTGATTGATGTTATTAATCTTAACTGTTTTGATTTTTTACTTCACTAAACATGATGATAGATCTTTTTTAAAAATCCAGTCAGACTTGACCCCAATAACTATTTGTTACTGTCTTTGAAAAGGAAGACAAATGTATTCCTTTGAGAATTGTGAGTGACATTATTAAAGATAAGAACCAATGGAGTCTGAATATGTTCTTGCAAAATAAACATTTTTAGCATTGGTATTTCTTAAAGATTTCTACCTAAAGGTATATGAAGAATGTAGATGTGATAAAAAAAGACAAGTGTGTTTTAACTTCTTATCACAAAAGATAAATGCAAAATTTCTTAAAATTTCCTTACGTGACTTTTTCCATAAAGTTCCACATAAGAATAGTTTTCTGTCTTAAGTAACTGATACATATTTATTCTTGCTGTTCTTTAGATAATTGGAAAAATGCTATTTAGAGTGATTTTATCTTCAGTCCTAAGACCTGGCTCATTTATGTTTGCCTTCTCTCCCCCTCTCCTTCCTGCCACTCCCTGTATATGATCATCAGTCAGAATATATTAAAGAAAGAGTTGAATAGAAATTTAGTAGTTCTAAATCCCTAAAATAGTATTGTAAATTTTACAAATTGTAGGTGTACTTTTAATTTCACGAACTCTTTGAAAATTCTTTCTGATTTTATGGGAACTGTATATGAGCTCGTTATCTAAATCTGATTCAAAAACTTTTTCTAAAATCAAATTTCTAAACAGAAGCCAAAATGTATTCATACACTATAGAGAAAAAATTTAAATGTAAGGTGACTTCAATGTGAGCCAAATGGTATAATGAGCCTATAAAATGCTTAGTCAAATGCATTCAGGCTTGTAGATGTGTTTACCAAAAAGGAAGGTTCTGTTCTCATATTTATTTTGATCTTTCACTGATTTAAAACTCCTATATACTGAAACTCAATAAACATCTTTAATTTACATAAGCCACATTAAAATACTAATATAAGAATAAATATAAAAACCATGAGTTCATTGCACCAGCCTCAGCAATTAGAAAGAAGAACATGTTATTGAGCCTAAGGAATATTTTATAAATAATATTATCAATACATATATTTCCTTAAGAGTTGGTAATACTGCAGTGGGATTCATAAATGCCATCTACCTCCCTTTCATTGCTTGAAATCAATGAACCGAATCTTCTGAGTAAAATTTCAATAGCATATTTAAGAGACAAGTAAGCATCATTTTTTACTTTTTTAAGTTGAAAAGAAAAAAGAGGGTCCAGTTTACTTGGAGGGAGATTGTTCTAAGTGAGATTTTACTTTTCAGACTAGTGGGCTAATGATTAACGTCACATACCGTGCATCTTCGCCTAGAAACTACGGTGTCTATTACATGTAATTACCTTTCCCCATGGCTTTAAATTGACGGCAGATTCAAAATGAAGGTGGCTTCTATTAAATTTAATTACTTCCCCCTGAAGCTTACTTGGCAAAACTGTGACTAATAATGACTGTGAATTCCACAAAAGAAGCGTCATGGTCAAGGTGTGGCTCTTAAATTAATGGTTATTAATGAAAAAATATGTAAAAACACAATACTTGAAATGGGATGTTTTACCTTTCATATATATTTTTGTAATAATATGGTAAATTAAGTGCTCAGTCTTTTTACTCATCGGTTTCACCATTCAACCAATGAGTTACAATGTATTGGCTGATTATAATAATGACTAAAGAAAAATGCCAGTTATCAAAAATTTCATCTAGTATTGCCATATGCACAAAATAGTTACCCTTCTATCATTTTAATGCAATTGGCATTTTATTTTATTTTTTATTTTTATTTTTTAGATTTTATTTATTTTATCTTTAGAGGGGAAGGGAAAGAGAGAGGGAGAGAAATATCAATGTGTAGTTGCCTCTCGTGCGTCCCCTGCTGGGAACTGGCCTGCAACCCAGGCAAGTGCCCTGACTGGGAATCAAACTGTGATCCTTTGGTTCGTAGGCCAGCCACACTCAGTCCACTGAGCTACACCAGCCAGGGTCAATTGGCATTTTAAATCAGCATAATCAATAAATGAGGACAAGGCAAAGAAGTAGAAAAATAAATTCTGTTCTTACCAGCTATGTAATTAGTTCTTTCTTCCTAAACTGGTTACTGAATCTGGAAGACAGCACTAATAATGTCTTATCTGTGTAAGATAAATATTTAAAAATTAGAAAAAGTGTTGTCTATTATTGCTTTGCAAATCCCACTGCCATTTTGTTTCAGTTTTAACCATCTATTTTGAATTAACTTGTTTTAGGCAGCTATTTTTCCGAATCTAAATCTATTTTTCAATTTCTCATGCTTTCACTCATCATTCAATGTCCAGCATAGGACAAACTCATAATGTGCCAACCCTGAGTTAAAGGTATACAAATACAGTAGCTCTTAGGACTCAAGAGTCAAGTGAGCGTTAAGGCAGAGGACAATAAATATTTTGTCACTTTGGGAAGAACTTGCAATGACTCCAGAGCTGCTCTTGTGAACCACGCATTCACATTTCTGGCCTCATCATTTGGTAGCAATGTATTAGAGCCAAACGTAGAATCTACCAGCCCATTCAGCCAAAACACAGACATGCAGGCTTGCTTAGGCATGAAGGAGGTACCAGTCTGCAGAGCGCCTCTGCTTTAGGGGAGGTATGTCAAGCTCCCTAAGTTCTCTCCTGAGAAAGAAAACCTCTCGTTAGTCTTGAGTTAGGAAGATAGTAACTTTCATCCTCCTCCCTGAGTCTGCAGGATGCTCACAGCACGATAAAATGGCAACCAGTCTCTCAAACAAATTCTGCCAGCTAATTACTATCCCACTTCTGTCATACTCCAATATAATTTATGTGATGTTTCTTAAATATTGTATTATCTTATTTATTTCTGATTTTGTCATGGACTCGTTCTCAGATATTCCCTTTTATGTTCTAAATATCTGCTTCTGCCTCACTTAGTTTTGCACCTGTTTTCTATTACAGTCACATAGCATTTTCATTTTTACATTCCTTTATCATGTAATAGGGATGAACACTGGAAACTGGAAGCATAAACACAACTAGATAGCCTAGGCTAGTAAGAGGATCATGGAAACTTCTCAAAAGAAGTAAAATCTGAGGGGAAAAAGAGAAGACAAATGTCCAAGAATTTGCCAAGTGAAAAGCATGGAGAAGAGCATATCAAACCAAAGGGATAGTACCTGTAGGTCCCAGAGGCACAAAGGAGCACCATGTATTAGGAGGACCGGCTAGAACATAAAATGACTGCAGTCTGGTGAAAGATATTCAATAGGCCAATTTTTATTAAAATGTAGTGTGACTGAAAGATTTTTGCACCCAACATCCTCAAATTTACCCGAGTAAATCTTCCTCTATATTAATAAAATTTTCAAATTAAATGACATTTTGAGGATACTACTTTAATTCTTTTATGTAGAGTATGACATCCAATGAACTTACTTTTCTGGTTAATAATGCAATTAATATGCTAGAAATTCTAAATTCTGTGAGCATAGGTAGTGCTTCTGTCTTATTCACTATTGTACCTTTAATTTATAGCAAAGTGTTTTGAATCTGGTATTAAATTGTTGCTCTATATTTAGTAATAAATTTCCAGATAATGCTGATCAAAAATGTTAATATTGAAAGTGTAAATTTCACATAGAACACTGACAAATACCGCTGCATTAGTTTTCCCTGTAACAAATCACTATATGAAATCATCATATCATATAACTTAATTTATACAATGTCATGTGTTGATAACGTCTCAGTAAAACTGGGAATAAAAAGCACATACAAGAACTTTATGGCTTAAAAAAACAGCAATTTAAATGTTCTATTTTACCATTCTGCAGGTCAGAAATCTGTCTCGGAAATCACCAGCCTTAGCTCAAAATGTCCACAGGAGGCTTTTCTTCTGGCAGCTTTAGGGGAAACGCCATTTCCTGGCCTTTTTCTAATTCTAGCCGCCAGCTGCCTTCCTTGGATTGTCGTCCCTTCCTCCATCTTTAAAGCCGACATTACCTTTCCCTCAGCAGTGGTCCAGCTCCCTCTTCCATTTAGAAGAATGATTGTGGTTACATTGGGCTCACCTGAGTAATCCAGCGTGCTCTCATCAGCTGATTAGCAAAATTAATTGCATCTGCTACCTAATTCCAATTCCTTTTTGTCATAGAACCTAACAAGTTCTAGTTTGCAGTTTTGAGGTTCAAGAGCTGCAGGGAACTGAGTGTGCTTTGCTTATTTTGGGGGAGCCCATTACTCTGTGTTCCACAACTCAAAATGCCAAAATCACTTGTTTCATATGCAGTGTGATCTCTAAGTCTGTGATGGCTTCTGTGTCAGCCAGGGTACGTTACCATGCCAAAGAAACTCCTAAAATTAAGGTTTGTTTCATTCTAATGCTACAGCACTCTGTGACTCACTCTGCCACAGCAACTATTATGTTATTCTCTGCTATTGCTATGAGAGAAAGAAAAAGGCCTTGGGAGTTTGGAGTATCTCACACCAGAAAATGAAAACTCTTGCCCAGAAGTGACATACATTGTCTGCTCAAATTTCATCCACTTGAACTGTTCAAAGTCTTCAGAACCTGCCCTCATGGACGGGACCAGGAAGTGTAATCCTAACCACATGGCCAGAGGGCAGAGAGCTGAAGATGTGGGGCGTATCTTACTAATGACTCATATTCCTGTTTTGATTCCTATAATACACACTCAAAGGAAAAAAATCACCAGTTAGTTGGTAGATGATTTTGGAAGCAAAAATAAAAGCATAATACTCAAATGTAAAACTTCTATTGTAAGTGGCTTATAATTGATATCAACTAATGAATGAAGTCAATTATTTGTGTTAATTAGAGAAATACCCCGGTTTACCACAAACCATAGAGAAGAGAGAAATAAGACTTTCCAGAGAAAGAAACCCAAACAGGTGCTTTTTTAGTAATTCAGCTAAAAAGTTATGATAAATTTCAGAAGTTATTTGGATGTTATTGCTGCACATTAAACACAATTATCTGTGTTTTCCACAGGAATTTACATGTGATTAAATTAACACTGCACCAACAGAGATTAAAAGTATAATGTATTTTTTTCTCTGTGTTGAAATATTCTGCTGTATTTTACTCTTTCATTGGATTCAAACCCTGGCCTCAGGTTTTGACATCTAATTTTAGAGATTTTATATATATATAAAATATATAATAATATATATAATATTTATATATATTTATATATAAATATATATTATATATAAATATATAATATTTATAATAATATATATAAATATTATATATATATATCCTGTTACTTTTCCCCATTGAAACAAGTAAAATCCTAAAAATGCACTAAAAATAGTTAAATATAAACAAATTTCATTTGCTAGAATGACAAAAAGAAGTAGTAAGGTCTATTCTGAGACCCCAAATATGGAACCCAGAACCCTAGGTATGAAATGAGAAGCAAATCCATTTTTTTTTTTATCTTGAAGCTTCACCCTGAGGCTATTTGTTAAATGCTGGAAACCTCTAGTTTCTGTTTTGAAAACTATTTTAAAGAATGCAGAAAACAGGACATAAATCCCTACATCTGAATAACATGGAAACTCTTAACAGAACACATCTGTGTAAAACTAGAGCATCAAAGGGCTATATTCTCTGAAAGATTAGTGAAAGATAAAAACTATTTTGATGAAAACAACATCAAGGCAACTTTCCATTTTCAATTCTGGAACAGGATGGAAAGGGACAAATCTCTGGAAAATCTATAGCCACAGGCTGGCTCTCATGTAGATTTCCCCTATAAAATTACAGGAGTGCCCTGTAGGGGTGGCTCTGGTGCTTGGACTGTCATCCTACACACCAGAAAGGTCAGCCTTATGCAACACACATGCATTTGCTGAGATAACTACAAAGGCTTGAAATAAGGACAGAAAACTAGCATATTTAAAAAGTTTTCAATGTGACTCAAAAATAAGGGTCACAATGCTTAAAAATTAAAATTAAAATTTAGAACTCAATGCTTGCATTAAAAGTAGATAAACCATACCTAAGGCAAATCTTAGGAACCTGGAGGACTAAATGTAAAGTATGTAACATAGAAGACAAATCAGAGAGAAAACTTAAGGCTATACAGCAGTGTGCTAGAACCAACTGCAATCGCTTTGCAAGGGCTGATTGCGCTTCTCTTTTTCCAACTCTATTCGGAGACATCGCCTTAGTAGCTTGAAACTGATCCCACTGTGGGAATTTGCAAATGCTACTATCAGGGTTTTTGTTTGTTTGTTTTTTTCCAGCACCTCACGAGTTCCACACAAAATTTCAAAGCATCTATTAGGGAGCCTAGGCAAAACAGCAGTATCCGTGCATGATAGGTGACAATGTTTTAGGGTTGTTTGAAGACAGCAGTCCTCAGACCCAGTAATCTAGGTCTAACTATTCTGAAGGAAGAAGTATGAAAATAAACCCATGGCTAGATAAAGCCTAGTGAAGATGTGGAAGAAAAACGAAATCTCTTAAAATGAGAGAGAATATAAAGCAAACTATCTGAGACCTGGCTGGTGTGGTTTAGTGGACTGAGTGCTGGCCTTGGAACCGAGGGGCTGCTGGTTTGATTCCCAGTCTAGGGCACATGACTGGGTTGCAGGCCAGGTCCCCAGTAGGTACGGGGCACAGAAGAGGCAACCACATACTGATGTTTTTCTCCCTTTCTCCCTCCCTTCCCCTCTCAAAAATAAATTTTTTAAAAATCTGAAAAAAAGGCAAACTATATGAAAGGATGTGATTATACTCACTGCTGAAATCTTATAGAAATAATGAAAGAGAGAAAAACATGAATTAATACCTGCAGAGAACTTAGAGGTAATAATTATCAACTTGGAATTTTATATCTAGTAAAAATATTATTCAAGAATGAGTGTTAAGTAAAAATATTACTATCAGGGGGAAAATAATCTAAAGGTATAAACAAATTCTAAAAGTAAGCACTTCCACATTGAAATTTTATATGTGTAAATAAGACTTTTTTAAAAGTGATAAATGGATGGGTAAATTTCAATGTACATTCTGTAGAATTAAGTAACAATGTCTAGGATGACACACATAGATGAAATCTAAAATATCAAGTAATATTGCATATGAATTGAGAGGATGTTACATTAAAACATTCTAAGATCATTTGTTTCAGAAGATAAAGTATTAATTAAATGCAGCCTTTGTTGAATTAAATATCCATATGAGAATTTTCATAACAACAATGAAATGGAGGGAAATAAATATAAAATTGCCAAAACAAGAGAAAAATAAAATGGGAAGCAAGAGTAGCTAAAATCAATCAAATGAACAAAAGGAAGACAAAAAAGAAAAAAGAAAAAAACTGGAAGAGAAAAAGAACATAAAAATAGAAGGCAACTAATAAGATGACAGAAAATAGTCCAAATATATTATCTATGGTATATAAAAATGGATTTAAATCTCCTTTTAAAAGACAAAATTGCCAACAGCATGAAGAAATTGTTCAAGTTTTCCATTGCCACTGTAACAAATTGCAAAATAATAAATAATAATAATAAATGAAAATAAAAACCCTGAGGGCTTAAAACAATACATAGTTACTATGTTAGAGCTCTGAAGATCAGAAATCAGAAGACCGAAATAAATGTCATGGGTTGAGAGACCAAGTTGTTAGCAGGGCTGCATCTTTCTGGGGGCTCCAAGGGAGAGTTCGTTCCTTACTTTTCCAGCTTCTAGAGGCTGGCCAGGCTCCTCAGTTTGTGGTCCTCTTCCAACTTCAAAGTCAACAGCAGCGTTATGCAATCTCTTAATTTTGCCACATCTCCTTCTCTGATTCTCACTTTGCCACTTTCATCTTTGACTGTTAAGAACTCTTGTTGATTAGATTGGTGCCATCTAGATAATGCAGAATACTTTGCCCATCTCAAGATCCTTGTCTTAATTAAGCTGCAAAGTCTAATTTGCCATGCAAATGAACATATTGCCATGTTCCAGGGATTAGGATATGAACATCTTTGATGGTCATTGTTCTGCCTACCTCAGTACAAAGTTTGTTATAATTAACTATACTCTAGTCATTCTTACAAGCATAGTTTCCTTTGATATTAGAAGGTACTCCCCTATTGCATATGCTGGAATCAAAGGTGTTATCTGTTTCTGATAGTGTATAGTAACTTGATTCTTTGTAAGTCCTATTCTTCCTGTAGAGGCTTAAGAAAAAATCCTGGCAGAAATTAGGTAAATGGGTAAAAAAGTGTTTGTTAGGCACAAATTTTTCAATATTTAGAAAAAAATGAAAACCTAGAGATATTAATAAGAAAATGAATAATACATCCATTTCTAAAGAAGCTTTTGCTCTGGCCCATATGGATCCATTGGTTGGAGCATTCTCCCACGAACCAGAAGTTTACGGGTTTGATCCCCAGGCAGGGCACATGTGGTTGCTTGCCTGGCCCCCAGTCAGAGCACAGAAAGGGAGGAAACAGATGGACGTTTCTCTCTCAAATTGATGTCTCACTCTCTCTCCCTAAAAGCAATGAAAAAAATGTTTTCAGGTGAGGATAAAAATAAGAAAGGACATTTTCTATGAAATTTGTATGTAATCTTTGAAGGAAAATATGTCAAATTGCTTATTTTTATCAAAAAATAAACCAAACCTTACCATAATGCATTATTAAGCAAACTTATCCTCTACTTCTTTATACAGTACTTGTATATTGTGATTGCCACTGAAAAAGAAATTACAAATATTTTCTCTTCTATCTCTATTGACAGAAGTTTTGGATTAAACGCAATTCAATAATTAAGATTAAAAATGTGGCAAGTGTTTAAAAATAGCATCTACATTTAAATAGTCAATTTAGAAAAACATAAAATTTCTTATTTTCATGCAAACATTTTCAAATGGCCAATGGATATTAAAGCTGCTTACTTTAGAAATATTCAACATAGGTGAAAAATTAGTGGCAGTTTCAAAGATAAAAAAATGGACAGAAATCCTTGAAGCATGTTCTTATGAAGTCATTAAAACTAACAAAACAAGTGACTGCATCATTGTGAAATTCAGTTCATTTGCAACTCCTCAATAAAATGTTTTATATGTCTTTACATTCTCTTTCAAATTAATATCAGAGAAACTATCAGCCTTTACTAGATTATCTTTTAAATCGAGAGACATACATAGTCAGTAAATGAGGTTATACTACTAATTAGCATACCATCTTCACTACCTGTAGTACACTACAAAAAAAAATTTGGCTTTCATTTTATCACATAGATGAAACAAAGTTATCTTTCAGGGTTTGAAATTTCTGTGATCTTTATGCTTAATAAACTCAGTAAAAGGCATTTAAATTACATCACTTTTGTCTTGGAAGTTAAATTGGGAAATATTGCATTCTCTGAGATGATAAACTCTGTAAACGATAAATTATCATGAGAAATAGTTTTAATTGATTTACCATAATAAAAGTTATGTGACTTTGAAGTGCAAATGACACATTAAAATGAATCTACAGTATGTTGATAATAAAGTGGCTTCTTTGTTAATGGAATTACTGACACTGCAGATGCTTTCAGGAGTGATGCCTTCTACTATTAATCAAGAAACATCAGTGTAAAACGAATATGCTGTTTATTTAAATCCCAGACCACCTTCCTCCCTTTGTGTTTCAGAGTAGTTCAATATTAAGGTCCAAATACTTACTAGAGATTCTGGTCATCATAAAATGTCAATGTTAGTTTAGCTCTTCCACTTCTGCTTTTTTATTCTGAACATTTTTATTACAAGCCCAAGTTCTCCCTGTGTTTGTTAATCAGAAAGATTATCAGAGCAGAGGCAGTGATGAAGTCCACAATGAAGTTCAAGTTTAGATGCTTACATATACATAAACTAAGAAAATTTCTCTTATGTATGAACCTCAATAGTGTATATTCCAAAAGTTTCTGAACAGTAAGATTCAAAGGAAATAAGTGAATTCCTGAGAGTTGTTTTAGACAAGAATAAAGTATTAATATTTCAAAATTACATGAGAGTTCAACAAAATAACTTAAAAAAGTAATGACATTTCATGACTGTGACTTTTCTTTAAGTATCTTGTACAAAAACAACATTTTACCTGAACTGTTGCAATAGTCTGAACACCACTATTGTTTGGCTTATTTGCCAAATTATTGTATTAATCATATAACTTACCAGTATATGATTCTATTTAGTCAGTAGCAGTGTATACAAGTAATTTTTAGTACATTCAATCTCTGCTTTATAACTGAAAAGTAAATTAAAATCCCCTGCTTCTTTTCTCTTCCAAGAAACTTGGAGTGATTTGACTGGCAGAGCGGACAAGGACAGGAGCCAGAAACGCAGGGCCACATGGCTGTGTCAGCGCTGGGCTCACTGAGTGTCACTGAACAGCATGGGGCACACAGCGTTCAAATCAGTTTACTTGCTCCAGTAAATTCTAAATTAGAATCATTCAGTGACATAAAGAAGGTTAATATCAATAGGAATGACAAATGTTGGAGCTATAAAATCCAATAATTACATATCTACTACATAACCTCTGATGGACATTTGTGTGATCTTGTTTTAATAATTAATACAAACTTTATTATTTACTGAATTCTTTATACTAAATTTAATATAAGTATCCACTCATCTTAGTTAACATAAATTAATAAATTATAAGAGTCTATGTTTTATAAGTGATATTACTTGAGATAATTTTACAATCTATGTGTATAGATTTTAACAGAAATAAGTTGTGATTAAAGTAGTAATGCTTATATGATAATAAAATATATATAAAAGAAAAGCATTTCTAAAATTTGTTATTTGAACTGTGACATGTAAAGGCTAAATAACAATAATTTTATTAGAGCTATTTGCAAACCAAGTAAAATGGGAATAAAGTATTTCACTGAAATTGGGAAACATGTTGAAATCAGAAAAAGCTAAATATTTGATATTTCAGCTTAAAAGAAATTGTTTCTAAGGACTGTTTGATTTTTACATTTTTAAATCTATTTTGTTGATAATTCTATCATCTTGATAATATGAATGCTTTGAAGACATTTTTAAATCCCAGACGATGCCGAGCCGTGGTTAAAATCATAGAGGCAAACATCAGAAGTTCTCTAGCATGCATTCATTTACCAATCTGCACCACTCATGCATTCTTTATCCTCTCAACCTGGAAAGCTTCTATCTGATTTTTTAGTGGCTGTTTAAACAAAAATAGATGTTTATCTCTTTAAAATTTTTCCAGGAACTGTCACTTTCCCATTTACTCAAGCGATGTTGTGACAGAATGTGTCAGCTTCTCACACAAATGAAAAGAGATATAGACTTGTATTTACTTTAGCTGAAAAATAAGTAGTCATCAATTTAGAGGAAAGTGTTTTCCCATCTGAAAAGATGAAGTAAATAGGAGTGGTTGAAAGAAGAAAGTATTTCCTAATACTTAAAAGGCAGATGTAAACCAAAGATATAACACTGATTCATTTTTGGTATGATCCTGGAGTGGATAATCTCATGATATGTAGAGGTTGATACTTCACTATGTGTCTTTTGTAGCACATGATTTTGTTTTAAAAATGATAAATGCTTACACAGTTAACCTTCCCACATTCTCCCCTAAGCAACCTAAAAGTTTCAGAAATATAAATAGAGATAAGAAAAAATCATCTCCAAGAAACAGTTTAGAGTAGCGTGATATATTCAAAACAAACAACTGGTATGGATTTCAAAAACTTTGTACTTTATTAGGAGAGTTGAATTAATAGTAAAAATCTCAAAAGACACTAAACATTAAATATATATTTCAATACATTTTATTAAATATTATTTTATAGTTGTTGATAAATTTCATAGGATACAATTGCATTAAATAATAGTACTGGATGCACTGAAATGAACAACATTGACATGGAACAGGAGATGTGCAATGATAGGCCTTTGTTCAAAGGGGATTCGAGTTGTGCAGTTAAATTCAAAGCTACTGTCTTTAATAGATCAGAGAAAGCAACCCAGCATAAGAGCAGAAAATAAAATTAGGCATTTTGGGGTATATCTCTCTCTGACTAAATGTATGACTTCTGTAGATTACTTACATACAAGCTACTTACATTTTTAGTTTTGTTTTCCCATCTGTTAATTGAGCAAAATAAAGCCTATTTAATAATATTTCTGTGAGAATTCCATGACTCTACAAATATATTATTTCTTATAGTTGTGTGTGTGTGTGTGTGTGTGTGTGTGTGTGTGTGTGTATTAAAGCTGCTGGTCTTGCAAAGTCTTTCATTTAAATTTTCACTTAAATGGGGAATCCAGCAAGACTTAAGAGGCACAGGTTAATATCTTAATTTCTCTCTTTTTTTATATTGGAAAGAAAGAGAAGGAAGGAAGGAAATGAGGAAGGGAGGAAGGGAAGGAGAGAGGAGAAGGAAATAAGATAGCAATCACTTTCCAAAGTGGCAAATATGAATTTTAAATAGCTGTGGAAGTCATATTGGGGTATTTGAAATTTTTATATAAATGGTTTATTTTATGTTTCCATTTTAATATTAAACTAAAAATTATATTAGCATAAAATGTTGTTCAGCTGGATGATCACTTATTCTAAGCATTAGTGCATTATTTTAGAGCTCATGACTTTCTGCTTATGATCTCATTAGCAGCAAATTATAATACTCATCGTGTTGTTTGTTACTGAGAAAATGACAGGAATATTTAATACATAAATAAAACTTATTAAATGAAATCCAAAGTGGTATCTTGATCTGTCACAATAAAGTTCTGCAATAATCTAAATAGAAGTGGTAAAATAATTCATCTAGAGTTAACACATGAAACATGGTAGTATAGGTATGCCACACTCCAAAGAATATAGATATAAGAGTTACATGATATTCATATTTTGAATGATGATTTCAATCCCAAGCAATTGTTTTACATTAAATTAGTCTTTTTAGTTTCAATATTATCACACAGTTATAAGCATTTGAGGGGAATATCATTCACTGTGATACAACTATGATCCTATAAACTATTCATAGATGTGTCTTATATTTGCAATAATTATTATTATCTTTCTTGTGCATTTTGTTTCCTTGGAAATTTTTCTCTGAAACTTTTTATTTCGTGTAAATTTTAAACCTAAGTAACAACCAAACTTTTCTTGGTCACGTACATCTCCCAGCTCCCTCACGTGCCACAAATACCCATCATTCTCCTTTTCTCAGGCAAGTGTCTCCTTTGCCACATTTGATTCACAGCATACAGTACTGATGCTTCCTTCATTATGACCTTGAAGGCATATTCTACTTTTTTGAAATACATCCTTTTTTTTTGTCCTGGATGAAAGTTCATATTTTCCTGATTTGCTCTCTCAATTTAGGGGAGCATCTCCTCCAGTAGCTTTCTGAGGCTAGGTGCATGGGGGATATATTTTTGAGAGCTTGCCTGTCTGAAAATGGTATTTAGATAACCTTATAATTACATTTAATAGATCACCTCAGATTTCTGGCCAAGATGGAGGTATAGGTAGGTATGCTTTTCTTCTGCACACAACCAAAAGAAGGACAGCAACCAATTTAAAAATGAAAAACAACTAGAACTAACACAAAATTGAATTATACAGAAGGCCAACAACCAAGGAGTTAAAGAAGAAACATTCATCCAGGCTGGTGCACCAAGACAAAGAAATATGGCCCAAATGAAAGAACAGATCAAAACTCCAGAAAAAGAGCTAAGTGATGATGAGATAGACAACCTGTCTGATGCAGAGTACAAAACACTGGTAGTATAGTTGTATATTTTATAGGGTTTCCAGAAGGAGAAGAGGAAGAGCAAGAGATTGAAAACTCATTTGAACAAATAATGAAGGAAAACTTCCCCAATCTGGTGAAGGAAAGAGACTTCCAGGAAGTCCAGGAAGGTCAGACGGTCCCAAAGAAATTGGACCCAAGGAAGCATACACCAAGGCACACCATAATTACATTACCCAAAATTAAAGATAAGGAGAGAACCTTAAAGGCAGCAAGAGAAAAGGATTCAGTAACCTAACAAAGGAGTTCCCATAATACAATCAGCTGATTTCTCAAAAGAAACCTTTCGGGTAAGAAGGGGCTGGAAAGAAGTATTCAAAATCATGAAAAGCAAGGACCTATACCCAAGATTACTCTGTCCAACAAAGCTATCATTTAGAATAGAAGCGTAGATAAAGTACTTCCAAGATAAGGTCAAGTTAAAGGAGTTCATCATCACCAAGCCCTTATTATATGAAATGTTAAAGGGACTTATCTAAGAAAATGATCAAAACTATGAACAATGAAATGGCAACAAACTCACAACAATCAACTGAACCTAAAAAACATGAAAAAAAGCTAACTAAGCAAACAGCTAGAGTAGGAACAGAATCAGAAATGGAGCTCGCATGGAGGGATATTAGCGGGGAGTAGGAGGGGTGGAAGGTACAGGGGATAAGAAACATAATTAGTTAGTAGGTATAAAATAGACAGGGGAGGTTAAGAATAGTTTAGGACATGCCCTGGCTTGTGTGGCTCAGTGGATTGAGTGTCACCTGTGAACCAAAGAATCATTGGTTCAATTCCCAGTCAGGGCACATGCTCAGGTTGCAGGCCAGGTCCCCAGTATGAGGCACATGAGAGGCAACCACATATTGATCTTTCTCTCCCTCTTTCTCTGCCTCCTTGCCTATCTCTCTAAAAAATAAATAAATAAATAAAAATTTATGTTTTTAATTCTTCAAAAAGAATAATATAAGAAATGAAGAAGCCAAAGAACTTATATGTACTACCCGTGACCATGAATTAAGTAGGAGAATGCTGGAGGTAGGGGTGTACAGGTTGAAAGGGTAATAATGGGGAGAAAAAAATGGGAGAACTGTAATAGCATAACTCATAAAATGTACTTAAAAAAAGAAAGATCACCTTGCCATATAACTATAGCTTCAAATATTTTCATGATGAAAATATGCAGGAACCAGAGAAGAATGTTCCCTTGACAGACAAGCTTCACTTTGTGAGATTTTTGAGTTTATTGCTGTGTGTGACTGTTT
Organism: Anoura caudifer; assembly: GCA_004027475.1. Taxonomy (NCBI): domain Eukaryota; kingdom Metazoa; phylum Chordata; class Mammalia; order Chiroptera; family Phyllostomidae; genus Anoura; species Anoura caudifer. The sequence continues at coordinate 224,229 of PVKU01001453.1, forward strand.
TTTTTTTTTTTTTTTTTTAACTGAATGCATTTCTGTTATCTGCACAGCTTGGCAACAGGAATCTAGAACTCCACTTTTGAAAGACCAAGACTGGTGATTAGCTAGAAATTTATGAAGCATTCCACAGAAACAAAGAGACAAGAGACGGTGACACCCCAAATCTGTATATATAACTATCCCCAAACACACAGGTGATCACCAAACTCTACAGGTACGGAGAAAAATTCTGGAGGGACAGAATAAAATGGCAGTAGGCTAAAATAAGCAGCAGGCTAAACAACAGGCAAGAACTGAGCTGAGAGCAACCTACTTGTGGAAGAAAATTCAGTTTACAGTTTGTCTAGGAAGTCACATGCCTGCCAGACAAAAAGTTAGGAACCCTTTGGGAAGGATAACAGAATTTGAGTCACTGCTACATTCTTATCTACTGTGTCCAGTTTTCAATCGATATTTTATAATCATCCAAAGAAACGGAAGCAATGTCTGTACTATATTCAGGGTGAAATGTCCTCTACAAAAAATGATTCCAAGTCAGTCCGCACAGATGTTGGAGAGAGGAAACCAAACTTCAAAACAGCTTCCCTTAATATCTGCAAATTGAAAAGGCCACAATGAGAGGGGTGGCTAAGGACTTAAACAGAGGCAGAGAAACCATAAAAAATGGAAAAGCTAATCAGTACAATAGCTGAAAAAGAATACGCATTAGGTCATCTCAACAGAGATTGGAAATGGCAGAATTTTCAACCTGGAGAGCACAGGGGAAGTATTTAAGAAAACGGAAATGAGCCTCAGAGAACCATGGGAAATAGCAGGTGACTTAAAAAAAGATGAAAACTGGATTCCAGAGTGAGAGAAGGTATAAAAGGAAGCATATTAAAAAATGAATGCTTTTTTAAAAAATAAATAACCCCAACAAGATAAAAACAATAGTTACAAAAAACAAACAAACAAACAAAAAAACACTCCTGGGTATAGCTGAAAGCCAATGATGCAAAGAACATCTTGAAAGTAGCTAAGCACTTTACATGCAGGGGAAAACACATACAAAAGAAAATAATATGATCAAAGGCTAGTTCTCATTATAATTTTAACATGATATCCTATATACTAAAATAAAAATGTATATAATCTGCCAACCAACCTTTCGTTATTAATTTATGCTTAAAAATAAAAATGATATAAAGACATGTCTATATTAACAAAAACATGAAAAAAATCACCACCAGACCTGCACTGTAAGTTCTTCAAGCTGAAAAAAATGACCCCAGCTGGCATGACAAATAGGAATGAAAAGCACTAAAATGCTAAAAATGAAAAATGTACACATGCACAGAAACACAGTTTTGTCTTTCTTTCCCTAAAACCATTAACTATTGAAAGCAAAATATATAGCATTATATTGTTGTGCCTATAGATATAATATAAATTAAAACATTAGCAACAGAATAAGCAAAAATGTATCACTGCAAGTACATTTGCAATATTTCAGCAGAAGTATTTTAATATTAAATGTAAGGTGATTGCAAGAGGTTAAGGAAGCATATTTTAATTCTCAAAATAATCACAAGAATATCAATGTAAATAGATATACCAATAAAGAATTTTAAAAAATAGTTTTTGATTGACAAAAAATAGATTAAGAAAGAAGAAACAGATGACCAATTTAAAAAATTGAAGGCAAGGACAAAATAAATATCAAAATGTCATAAATCGACACACCTGTATCATTGGCTATATTAAATGTAACTGAAGTAAACATTCCAATCAAAATGCTGAAGTAAGGTAAAAATAAAAATTAAACTAAAGGCAAGAACTAACTATGTTGTCTACAGGATACATGTTTTACATAAATATACATACTTAAATAGTTCAATATAGATGGGGAAATTTGCCCTGCAAACAAAAAAGCATGAGAAAGTTTGGAGTGGTTTAATAAACATTAGGACAATAAGTATCCTTAAAAGGAATATAATTAAAGATAATAATCAAGAGCACCTAATTATGAAAAAGTTCTATATATGCTAAAGATATTATAATTATAAATATATAGCTATACCTTATAACTGAGCTTGAAAATACATAAAATAAAAACTTATAGAACTAAAGAGAAATATATAATAATGTACTTAATAATTTTAACACACTCTCTCTAGTAAATGATGGAAAAACTATACCAAAAAATCTTCAGAAATATATAAATCTCCTTCACCTAATCGCCACATAAATTGCATGATATACTTCTTAAGATCACATGGGATATTAATCAATATAGATTATGTTTGGTTCATCAATGTTTCGATAGATTTAATCAAAGTCACATGGGTACATTCTCTAACTGAAACAGAATTAATTTTGAGAATAACAATGATAATTTGACAAGAGCTCTAAATATTTAGAAAGTAAAGAAGATATTTCTAAGTGACTCATGAGTCAAATAAAAAAATGACAAGGAAAATTAGATAATGCCTTGAATAATAATAAAAACCCAGAACATAGCAAAATTTTTGGTATGAAACTGAAGCAATCTTAGGGTGTAATTTACAATTTTAAATGTTTTTATTTAAAGAATATCACCTAAAACCAAAAATCAATGCTTAACTTCAGGAGTCTAGAAAAGGAAGTGATATAAGATCCAGTAAATATGAGGAAAGACACAATAAAAAATGGAAATACATTAAATAGGGAAAAGATAAGCAATAAAGAAAATCTACCAAACCTCAATCTGTGTAATTGAGAAATCAACCAAATTAGTACACCTCTGGCTATATTGACCAAAAAAAAAAAAAAAGAGAGAGACAGAGAGGCTCTGCTGTTGATAAGTCACCTTATTTGTGCTATTTTATTACAGCAGCCTGAACAAACTAAGATAATCAACATTGCAGAAGCTATTCATTTTTAAATGAGGCCTGTGCATTATTAAATATCAGAAACAGTGACATAGAATAATGCTTCCTAACCAGTTTGGGGATTGACTCAAAAGGGTCAAACACGTTTTCACAGCAGTCACAAAAACTCGTTCAGCTTGGTTCCGACCAGCTGTTTAATGAGGGCCGCTATAACCTCACACTACATCAATGTGTTGCACTAGCCTTCTTCAGTATCTTCAAACATTCATATCCTCCTTAAATCTTCTATTCCAAGCTGCTCAAATTGCCTTCCAAGGAGAAAATATGAATTGTCCAACTTGAAACAGTTCATGGGTGTGTTCAATCTTGTAAAATGTGTTTTTAAAGGTGTCTCAAAAGAGTCCACAAAGATTTTAAAATGAAATCAAATGTAAAACAACTCAGTGGAGAATAAAAAGTTTCTATCATCATCTTATCGTTGCATCGAACATAAACTTGATTTTGGAAGCAATGTTGACTGGATCTTTTAATGCTTGCTGTCTCTATCAGCAAGTCTTTTTCAGATGTTCTGACCTAACAGTCTGGAAAACCTCCCAAACATTGCTGGGGGATGGGGAGAGAGTGAAGCTAGAGGAAACTCAAGCAGAGAGGTTCTGATACCCCATTTGAACCTTAAACATAGGAAATCCAGTTTTATGTTTGCATATGCTATACTGAGATTCATTATAAGGTTACTTCTGTAACAGTGGGAAATTGTAAGGGTGGGAAATTTTAACCCACCCCACACCATTCTTTTGACATTATTTTTGTCAGTGCTGACTCTGACTAATATGCAACTTGTAGATGAACAGCATGTTTGTGTAAGAATCCTAGGAACAGATCAGAAGATACAGACTCCAACCTTCAGGCACCTCAGCTCCAGGTGATTTGCAGACCTTCAACCATGGAGCCAGGATGACATGAAAGCAGGATGGCGGAACCAGGATGACGCACACCGGGCCTCACTTGCCTTACCGAAATGCACTGTGCTAGTTGGCAGGTAGAGAACCTTTCAACCCTCTCCCTTGATCTCTTTGTTCTGTTCTCTTTTCCCTCCTTATAAAAACCTCTGCCTCCACTGAGATATGGAGATGAGCTTTGAGACGTAAGCCCCCCCATCTTCCAGATGGCCGGCATCTGCAAATAAACCACTTTCTTTTACATCAGCACCTGCCTCTCAAGTACTGGCTTTCATAGTGGCAGGCAGCCGGACCAGCTTTTTATTATACTGCTCAACAAAATTTCTGGAAGAAATGTTGTTCTACACTTATCCTCAAAAAAACATTTACCTTAATCTCTAATTTCTGATATCTAAATATTAGGACCAAGATTTTATTATCGCTCATTGTTGTTGATGCTAATGTACCAAGAACCAAATAGGGTAGTCGAAGTTTGTGATGTCTTTCTAGTTTTTACATCTTTGCAGTTTGACTTGGTGTAAAACAGGACTTTTGAAGGTGTTTCTTGCAATTTCTCTTTGTACTGTATCTTATTATTCAATTTTATGCCCTCTTGGCTAGCCTCTCAAATGAAGTACTTCACTACATTTTATAAATCTGCACTAATTTGAATTTAATGAATATATTTAGAATACTTTATTGGTTTAAAGAATAGAAGTATCAGTTAATTTTAAATCTGTCAAAGGAGAGATATAATCAAAGGCAAATACTAAAATAAATACATGTAAACAAAGAAATTGCAATCTACTTTAAGATTCTTGTATATAAAAGGCTTATTTTTGAGTGGTAGAATGCTAATATCTATTATCCATTATGTCCCACTTTACTCTCCATACATTTGTATTAAGCAATCATGAGGCATGTGTCTAAACTTTCCTTCAAAATTGGCAAAATTACATATTTCCAAGAGCCTCACAAAGACCAGAACTGTGCATTTTCTTTTAATGACTACTGATCTTACCTCTGAGGGTGCTATTTTAATGTTCTAAAATTTCCAGAATATATATATATATATATATATATACCCTAAATATTTATTCTGGAAAATTTTAAAATATGTTTTTTCTTGCAAACATAACAGTTTATTCAAATTAAGTAAAATTATTATCAAAAATATCATTATGCTCTTTTTTCTGGTGCAGAAAAAGAAATTCATGAAAGCTATTTAATAACAAATGAGGTTACTATATTGCAAATGAATGAAAAATGAGGCCCAAAAGTCTAAATAAAAGAAATAGGTAAATGTTTAAACAAGGAGAAAAAATAAATTGCCTCAATTTTTGGTTTTTAATCTAAGACTATGATTACATGATGAGGCTAGTTCAAATATTTAAATTGCAATGTCACATAAATGAGTTGTATTGCATCAAGCTATCAGGATTTAAGAGGCAGTTCATTCCCTTACCACACATGGACATGCCCTTTGTCTGCCAGCCTATCCATTATACTCTCCTGCCTTTTAAGCAACCCAACTTCAGCACTGTACTTAGAACAGACAGATCTCAGATAAAGAGAACCTGGGCCCTGGCCTCACCACTCACAATAGCTGAGCATAATTTGTAAATCTAAACTCTTGAAATGGAATGCATTTTAGGTTAGGGGCAATATATTAGAGGAACATAGATAATCTAAGTACTTGTGAAAACATATGGTTTTATGCTAACCTCACAGAGGTTCTGATTTGCTCTCTAAGTCACCCCAAAGAAATTCTCCCTATGGGATTTTGCCTTTAGAGAGACAAAGTGAATTGATTCTGTTGAAATATTCATTAAACTAAAAGGCTTCATTTACTATTCTAAAAGCAATTAATCAGTTTTTTTTTCATTCTGTGTAGTACAGTACTATCTACCACTTCACAGAATGCATTACTATTCTAGGAAAAGGCGATGCATTGGCACAAAAATTGATAGAGTTTGCTAAGAAAGTTAGCGACAGCCATAAAAAGTTAAATTTTATTTAAATATAGAAAACTTTGAAAGAGCCAGTATAATAAAACTGCTTAGAGATAGCAATTCATTTTTTAAATAAAGAAAAAGAAATATGACTATTAAGTATACCTTTGAAGAGTTTAAAATTTGTTCAATGCAATTTAAATCCAAGCATAAGAAAAGTAATTTAATGAAAAATATGAGTAAATATTGACTTTTGTTAAGAAAGACCGCCCAAAATATATATAGAAATGATAAGAGCTAGTACTTTTGATCATGAGGAAAATGACAGTTTCTGTAAAATATCTTTATGTTCACATATTCATGATTAATTATTCTTTAACCATATGTAGCACACATCAATCCTAGGTCACCACCTGAACATACTCCAGGTCAATAGTTATAGGATGTTGTAAGTCAAAATATATTCCTTTGACAGCATTTCACTGCAATATGTAAATCACTGTACGGTTTTCACATAGTATACAATAAAAATGTATTTTAAGTTTTCAATTGTCAATTGAAATAGAAATTCTAAACATAAAATTATAATTTCAAAACTTTAAATAAAGGAAAGGTATAATCCACAGTAATATGTCTCTCTCTTGGGAGAATGAATGAAGTGTCAAACATAGTGCTTGACTTCCAGTAAGCTCAAACTAATGGTTACTTTTTAATTTTCATATTATTATTCAAGTTTTTAAATACCATATGAGATATTAATACAGAAATAAGGCACATGATAACTAACATTGTCTGTTTGGGCAAAAATATATAGACAACAGTTAGGAAAATCTTGTATAACATAAGAACCAAACTAAGTTTTCTAACACAGAGGTTTTGTACGCAGGTCTCAATTATGATAGCTGATACAGTCAAGCCAACAGTCATTATCTAAACAATCATTAGAATTCTGACCTGTGTCTAATTAACTTGGTGGCACCATGTTCATTATCCTGCTTCAACTTGATAACAACCTGCGACAGGAGCATTATGGTTTCCACCTTGCAGAAAACAGGCTCAAAGACCTTAGGTGACTTGTCAAAGATCATAAACTTAGAAGTAGAAAATCTAGAATATATATAGAATTTTCTTTCATCTACATCACAATAATTTCAGCTATTCCCTGGATAACAGCATATTGGCAGCACTTAATTTATGTGGTTTAAAATATGGTGTTTTATGTTGTTTAATTTATGTCATTGAAAATATGTGGTTACAAGTCTTTAGGAAAATACTATGAACTCCATGTTCTCTCTTGCCTCCCCGTTTTTACACACGTGTTTTTTGCTGCCTAAATTGGTGCTCTGCTCCCTGCAGGCCTGAGACTAGAATGAATCAAGTGAAGAAGCACTTGCTCAGGTGAAAAAATTAAGGGAGGTCTGAAACAAAGATTGAGACAAATAATATTTTAATAAATATTTTTAAAATACTACAGATTCATATATATTTCATGTGGGAAAACATTAATATACAAATAATTTGAGTTGTGGAGAGCATTGATTTAAAAATTAAATTTGTGGTCACAAGTAAATGATTTTTAATTAATAGGTTAGCATTTCTCAAAGTATAGTCTATGTACCACTTGGTACTCCTGAGGGTGGGATGGGAAGGATCTTGGTGGGGGGTGGGGAGTAATGAGATTCTTTTAGAAATCTTTGAGGCCAAAAGTATTCTCATAATAATATTATGATGTTATTTGCCTTTCCACCATGATAATATTTGCACAGATGGTACCAAAATATAGGTGGCTCTTTATCATAAATCAAGGCAGAAGCATCAAATTCTATCATAGTTACTATTTTCTTTCCTGCCATAAATTTGCAGGGGAAAAACAAAGTACAGTTTCACCTAAGAATCCCTTGATAAAGTAGTAAATGTTATTAATCTTATTAAATCTCCTTGAATTATATGTTTTTAATATTCTATGTACAAAATACAACATAAAGCTCTTTTGCTGCATACCAAAATAGGATGATTGTTTTCAGAAAAAGCACATGCTTCATTGTCTCATCTACGAGTTAAATTAGCCACTTTTATCATATGCAATTTTTTAATGAAAGAGGAACTTTGAAGGTATGCATGGTGCTCAAACTTTGGTGTTTGGTATGCAGTTTCTTGATAATGTAGAAAAAGAGTCTGTTAATTATGAAAACATTATTCACTCAGGGCTGATGACAAATTTCAAATGTTCAAGTGAAAACAGAAGTTGGAAAACTTGTATCTGCTACCTTGACCTTAGGTGATTCAGAACTGGGATGAGATTATAGTTGTTATTGGCAAATATTATTTTCCTATGTTATATTATGTAATGGTATACTATTTAAGCATTCTGCACAACTCCTTAGTATTTTCCAAAACACCAAAGCACAGTTTATAAATCATGCTCATGTAAGTCTGTTCATAGTGCAAAATAGTGCTAGTGAGGATGTGGAGAAAAGGGAACCCTTTTGCACTGTTGGTGGGAATACAGATTGCTGCGGCCACTGTGGAAAACCATATAGAGATACCTCAAAAAATTAAAAATGGATCTGTCTTTCAACCCAGTAGTCCCATTTCTGAGACCATAACCCAAGGAACCCAAAACACTATAATTCAAAAGAACATAACCACCCCTTTGTTTATTGAAGCATTATTTACAATTGCCAAGGTATGGAAACCACCCAAGTGTCCACCAATATATGAGTGGACAAAACAACTGTGGGACATTTACATAATGGAATACTACTCGGCCATAAAAAGAAGGAACTCCTACCCTTTGTGACAATATGAATGGGCCTGGAGAACATTATGTAAGTGAAATAAGCCAGTCAAGTAAAGACAAATACCATATGATCTCACTCATATGTGGAATCTAATGAGCAAAATAAACTGCCAATGAACATGGGGGCAGACTCATAGATGGGGAGCAGGATGAGAGCTGGCAGGGGAGGTTAGGAGGTGGAGGGATTGAGCACAAAGGAAAAAGGACTCACGGACTTGACAACAGTGTGGTGATTGCTGGGGGAGGGGGATACAAGGGGACTAAATGGTAATGGAAAAAATACAATAAAAGCTAAATAAAAAAATGTTGTTCCATTCACAAATGCCTTTAAAAAAGAGCAAAAACAAGAAAAGGGCTTATACACTATTTGTTTGATGTCTCTTCTCAATAATCTACACATCAGCAGCACCTACAATGCCAAGTGCCTCAGCTGTGCCAAGAGCCCTGATCTTTTTGACTGTGATCCTGAATGTTCTTTCCTATGTCTAGGCCCATTTGACCTCACCCATACTAGGCACCAATCAATTTGGATTCATCGTCAAGTCTTTGCCTGTTTTACCTCCAAAACCCAAGGGCAAGAGTTTACCTGATAAAGAAACACATTAAAAAACTATATAATCTCAATCGGAAAAAAAATGACATGAAAGCAATGAACAGAGAATTGTGGTGCAGAATAAAGAAAGGACCAACTTCAGAGGCTTGGATAGTCTCAGGAGGAAATGGTCAAGCTGAGAATAGTTAAGCTGAGAAGGTCAGGACAGATCTATAGCCTGGTTCATGTTCATTTACTTTCTACTCTCATTAATATTTGCACAATATTTACAGTATATATTATAATAGAATACTTTACCAGTTGTCTTGATCTTTTCCTCTTGGCAACTCAAATTATGCAGAATCAAAAATGTAATTTATGAATAAATTTATTTTGTTTGTAAATTTTGTGGGCTTTATATTATTAATTAATTTAATTACACATCACTTACATATGAATGCTATCTTAAAATCCCTAAATGCAATTGTTTTTAGTTAAAAAGCATGTGCTTCACTGTCTTAGCACCCTTTTTTAAGTAGGCAAAAATCAATCAATCAATCAATCAATTAATTTAATTGCTATGCATGAAGTATAAATTCAAAGAAAGTGCACTTTTCCAAAAACAAACACATTTTGTCATACTAGCCAATAATACATGGGACTTTCCACAATGACTCAAAGAAGATATGCAAGGTTTTATGAAGAAAAATATAAAAATTCATCAAAAGTCATAAAGACATTAATGAACGGAGAAATATTTTGTATTCAAGGATACAAAGGAATGTCACATAAGATATCAACTAATTATAATCACACTCAAAATAGCTAAAAAGCAATTCTATAATATACATAGACAATCTAAAAATAGACAACATAGTATTAAAGAATAAGATAGTGTGTAAAAATATTTGTGGGGTAGGTGGTTAGCAACAGTTTATTACAGTTTTTACTATTTTAAAACTATTTAATGATAGCAATACCTAAAATTATTGAGGGGTTACTAAACTCAAGGCATTATTATAAATTCTATGCATTAAGTCATTTATATTATAAGTAACTCAAAGAAATTTAAATCAAAGGCAAATGATAATGGTACCCAAGTTTACATTAAATAGCAGAAACAAAAATGCATGTAGTCAGTCCAGCTTGCTTTCTTAACTATTGTGCTTCACTTTCTTGTTTCCTTATGAATTTAATGTAATTTTGGTATAGGAATTGATAGATTGGTAGGCAATAATAGAGACCCCCCAAAACCACATTCAATTAGGCATGGTAAGAAGAAAATTGTTAACAGCCAGACTGAGATCTACTATCAAACTTATGAAGGAAATGCCCCTGAGAATAGAAGGTTGATCTGATCAAATTTCCTCATAAACACCTTAATGAAAGATCTTCTGGTAAACACATTAATGATATTAGTTCATGGGAAAGGAAATGATATTTCTTAGTCTGTCAAGAGTATCTTATGGACAACAAATTTGGAATCTATGAATTTGGAGGCTATGGCTCCTTAGGATATGTAACTTTTAGAGTATAAAATGGAGATGTTTCATGACTAATACAGTTCTCATCTTTGTTATTCATGAGACTGCAAATCTGTCTGAGAGATATATGATAATTAGGGCCCAAGTATCTTCAAATTATCATTGATTTGTTTTATTTAGGATTTCCAATTATTGATATCCTTAAAATTATTTGTAAAGCTTGATATTGGGTCAGATCTATGATTCATGTGAATCTGTTTTCACATTAATAATTGGTATTTGAGCCCTGGCTGGTGTGGCTCAGTGGATTGAACACCTGACTATGAATCAAAAGGTCAGTGGTTCGATTCCAAATCAGGGCACATGCCTGGGTTGCACGTTAGGTCCCTAGTAGGGGGCACACCAGAGGCAATTACATATGATGTTTTTCCCCCTCTCTTTCTCCCTCTTTTCCCCTCCCTCTAAAAATAAATAAAATCTTAAAAAAATTAATTTGTATTTGCTCATATGGACACTTGACAAATGAAAGACTTAGCATTACAAATCAGTGGGAAAATAATGCAGTAGTCAGTTACAGTTAATTATCCATCTAGACTAAATACATTTGAAATCTCATTTTATGCCATAGGCAGAATAAATTCCATGTGGAATATAAGATGTAAATAAGAAGTTAAGATTTAAAATTTGTCAATAAGAACACAAGAAAGAAATTAAAGAAAATGCAAATAAATGGAAGCACATACCATGTTCATGAACTGGAATAATCAATGTGTCTGTATTACCCAAAGCAATCTACAGATGCAACTCAATCCCTATTAAAATACCAATGACATATTTCACAGATTTAGAACAAATATTTCAAAAATTTTATGGAACCATAAACAACCCTGAATAGCCACAACAATCTTAAGAAAGAAGAACAAAGTAGGAGGGATCACAATACGTGATATCAAACTATACTACAAGGCCACTGTAATCAACGGTCTGATACTGGCATAAGAACAAACATATAGATCAATGGAGCAGAATAGAGAACATATAAATAAACCAATGTCTCTATGACCAATTAATGTTTGACAAAGGGGCAGAAACATAAAATGGAGTAAAAATAGCCTCTTCAACAAAAAATGCTTAGAAATCTGAAATGGTACATACAAAAAAATGAAACTATATGATCAACTTACACCACACACCAGAACAAACTTAAAATGGATAAAAGACTTAAACATAACCCATAAGACCATTAAAGTCCTAGCTAAAAACATAGGTAGTAAAATTTCAGATATACCATGCAGCAATATTTTCATCAATACATCCTCTAGGGCAAGGAAATAAAGGAAAGAATAAACAAATGGGACTACATCAAATTAAAAAGTTTCTGCAGAGCTAAAGAAACCTTCATAAAATAAAAATGGAACCACTATATGGGAAAATATATTTGCTAATGATACCTCAGACAAGGGTTTGATCTCCAAAATATATAAAGAATTCTGATGACTCAAGGCTAGGAAGACAAACAATCCAATTAAAAAATAGGCAAGGGACCTGAACAGATACTTTTCCAAGGAGAACATAGAGAGGGCCTATAAGCATTTGAAAAGATGCTCAACATCACTAGCCATCAGAGAGATGCAAATTAAAACCACAATGAGGCACCTCTTCATGCTGGTCAGAATGGCCATCATAAACAAATCAACAAAGAACAAGTGCTGGTGAGGTTGTGGAGAAAAGGGAACCCGAGTACCCTGTCGGTGGAAATGCAGACTGGTGCAGCTACTGTGGAAAACAGTATGGAATTTCATCAAAAAAACTGAAAATGTAACTGCTTTTTGACCCAGCAATTCCACTGCTGGGGTTATACCCTATGAATCCCAAAACACCAATTCAAAATAACCTTTGCATCCCTATGTTCATAAAAGCATTATTTACAATAGCCAAGTGCTGGAAACAGCTTAAGTGCCCATCAAAAAATAAGTGGATCCAAAAACTGTGGTATATTTACACAATGAAATACTACACAGCAGAAAGAAAGAAGGAATTCCCACTTTTTGTGATGGCATGGATGGAACCAGAGAATAATATACTAAGTGAAATAAGCCAGGAGATAAAAGATAAATACCATATGATCTCACTTGTAATAGGAACTTAATGAACAAAACAAAGAAATGAGCAAAAGAGAACCAGGGGCATGGAAACAAGGAGCAAACTGATAGGGACCAGGAAGAGGGGAGGGGGATAGGGGAAGAAAGAAGAGGAAGGAAAGAACAAATGTAAATGACCCATGGACATGGAAACAGGGTTGGGATTGCCTATGGGAGAGGCGGGTAGGCAGGGCAGAGGGGAGCAAAGGGAAAAAATTGAGACAACTGTAGTAGGACAACAATAAAAATAAATAAATAAATAAAATATAAAAATAAATGAAATTTGTGTATAAAGAAGAGGAGAATATCTTGATGATGGCAGCTAGGAAAACATTCCTAAAAAAGACATAAAAAGTATAAAACATTTTAGAAGTTGATAAATCTGCCCTGGTCTGGTGGCTCAGTTGGTTGGAGCACAGACTCATACACCAAAAGTTTGTGGTTTCCATTCCCAGTCATGGCTCACACCTAGATTGCAGGTTTGATCCCCAGTCAGGGTACATTCAGGAGGCAACCAATCGATGTTTCTCTCTCACAATGATATTTCTCTCTCTCTGTCTCCTTCTCTCCCTCTCTCTCTCATCAATAAAACATACTATTGGGTGAGGACTAAAAGTAAAATAAAACTAAAATTAATAAATCTGACTGATTGAAAATTAAAAACTTCTTAGTGATAAAGTATAAAATAAAGTAAAAAAATCAGAGATAAATATTCACAATGCAGAAAATAAAAAAATTATCAGAATTTATAATATATTCCTATAAATAATATAAATAAGGCAGAATTTGTAATGAAAAAGTAAGTAAAGTATAGAAATTGGCAATAAAATATGATGAATTTTTAAAACATAAATATTAAAAAATTCCCAGCCTCAAAAATAATTTGGGAAATACAAGTTAACAACAATAAAATTACTATTTTAGATTCATCAGATTGGCCCAATTTTAAGTCTGCCAATAATGTATTGAGAAATAGGTAGAAAATTTTATGAGCTGTTGATTTATAGTTGTAAATTGATTTAAAAAACAACATTGGAAAAAAGTCTAGAAAGAACTATTAAATTTTAAAATTTATGTATTATAGGATTCAGCAATTACTAGTTGGGAATATTGGCAAAACACTTCTTTACAAAGAAACATATAAAATTATTCTTTAGTCATCATATTTAATATTATGATGTGTTTATTCCTAAAGGTCTACAAACAAAAATAAATGGGTTGGTAAACTGTGGAATATTCATACAGTTGAATGCAATATGGAAAATGAAAATGAGTGACTAGTGCTATATATAACAACATGATATAATTTCAGGGTTTTGGCAAAAAGAATTTGCAGAAAAATATACACTATTGTATGTTACTATTACAGACATACAGGTATATTTTTGGGCTCACGGATATAAAAATCTCCATGAAATTTATAAATGTCAATTTCAGAAACAAAATTGTATCTGAGTAGGGTAGGAGAGAAATAGAATCAGGGAAGTTTGCCACAGAAAACTTTAACTTTACTGGTAATATTTTATGTTTAATCTGCATTTGGTATTTTGATTTATATTGCCTTATTTTCTGTACTTTTTATTTGGCTGAAATATTTAATAAAACTACCATAAAAATACACAAAAGTAAAGAGGACGAATTAAACATTCAAGTTGACACTGAAGCTGTTGGTTACAGGAGAGAGAGGCACTGCTAAAATACTTTATAAAGGTCTTATTTTAATGAGCAAAAGTTTATAGCAGTGGAGATCTTGGTACTCAAATGGATACAAATTCAGGAAAGAATTAAGAATAAATGAGATAAGTTCATTTCTCACACAATAAGGACACAACCAGAGAGCTTCTCTATTTCAATCTGAAATCTGGATTTAAAACAAATTAAAGAAATTAAAATTTAAAACTGCATTATTGAGAAATTAAACAATTTGAAATTTAGAACCCACCTTACCAAGAAACATTGGTGGCAGCCCTTTGACACACTTGTGACATATAGGTCCCTAGGTAATGTAAAGTCGCTGTTGAATGGCATCCTTCCTGTAGGCAGCACTGTAAATGCGTGGAAAATCCAAAAGTACAAAACAGTCAAGAAAATCAACAACTGTTAGTGAGAGTCAACATACATGAGCAAAACGCCTGAGTAGGTATTCCAAGCATTATTTCACAGAAATAATGGAAAACAGGCATAAGGATGTTACCTGAAACACAAACAACAAAAGAAGAGATGAAAAGATGAAGAAAATAAAAATATGAGTAATAAATCCAAAGCATGGTACATTTAATTCTTTCCCTGGCTGTGCCCCTATCCTTAGAATAATGTCTGGCATAAAGGTAGATATCAATAGTTAAAATCATGAATAAAAGGATGAATAAATCAGCTTACAAGTCTTTAATTCAGAAGAAATGTCTGGGCTAGAAATATAAATGTAGAATTCATTGAACTATAAATGATATTTAAAATGCCAAAATTTATAGTCAGAGTAAAAAATGAAGAACATGCAAAAAACAGGAGTTCAGAGGAAAGCCACAAGAGTGTCATTATTATGGATTTCTCTTCCCAGACAATAACGATGACAAAGTGCATGCCTCGCTGCCTTTTCTAATCACCACTCTCTCCTCTCCCTATCCGCCCCATAAACACACACTTTCTGAGCCCACTGAGTCTTCAGCCATGAACAGGAAGGCGGCCAATCTTGCTGTTCCTCTGCTCCATTATCCAACCATAACCCCGAGTCCTCTAATCACACACGGGGAGCAGTTGAGGTTTTCCACAGATACGATTGCTGAACTGCAAAGGATAGGGCTGAAGACAAAAGTACTGCCATCTCACCTTTTTTTTTTTTTTTTTTTTTTTTGTATCCCTGGCCTCTAAATGCACTGGTGGAAGGGCTGGTTCTTCCTCAAACATACAACTTAGAAACATGAAAGCCCATGGCTGGGGAACAACTACAGGTTGACATGGGCACCTGACAGATTACTGTGAGCCCCCCCGCAAGGCTGTACCGACAGTAGTCACCCTGCTTTTGTGAGTTATCACTAGCGAATGTTGTTCCAAAGGTCATATGTGAGGGGGTCTGGGAACTTGCCCTTGTTTGTTCAACAGGTACATCAGATGTTCTACCAATTTACTTGAAACATTATAAATCACGGCATTGAAATTCTCCATTTTTATGTGGACTGACCTCTGTGTGCATATTGGAGTACACTCTAGTGAACTTCCTTTTAGAATTTCAACAAGAATAAAAGGCAGAAAGTCAAAGTTGTCTTTTCCCTCCTTCCTCCCTCCCTCCCTCTCTTATTCCTCCTTCCCTCTATTCCTCCCTTCTTTTCCTCCCCCAGCTCTTATTTCGCACATAAACACACATATGCACCTGTGAACAATCTCAGTCTTCCAATACTATTGAGTAAGCACAAGTGCATGGAATTCTGCAATCTATAGAATATTTTAGGTGTATAGGCAAGAATATAATGATGATTAAATTTGGAGTCTGTCCTCAAGAATCTTAAAGTATACTGAAATGACTTTCATGTACATAAATAATTCTACGGCAGCCCCCCTTATGCATGGGAGATACATTCCAAGACCCCCAGTGGATGCCTGAAACCATGGATAGTACCAAACCTTATATATACTATTTTTCCTATACATGCATACCTATAATAAAATTTAATTTATAAATTACACATACTAATGGTTGACAACAATACTAAAAGAGAGCAATTATAACAATATATTATAATAATAGTTATGTGAATGACTTTGGGGATATTATTAAGTAAAATATAAGCACTGTGATAATAAGACAGTTGGCTTGATAATCCAGAAGGCTGCTAAGTGATTAATGGGTGGTGAGAGTACGCAGAAAGATCTAGGGTTTCTGGAACCGACTCTCTAGTGTTATAAAATTTAAAGATGCTAATTCTCTATTTCCAGTAATAAATAGCATATTGATAGCCCATTGTATGATCTGGCAATGGAAATTAGCAAAATATCACCATTGGATACTTCTAATCAACCAATTATAAGAAGCAAGGATCTACGTGACTGGGTATATAATGCTTTCAAATATTTTTGTCAAAATAATAAATATAACAACATTGGCTGGTTGTTCCAAATAAAATAGCATAGGGATGTGGGCTAGGAATTGATGGCCAGGAAGCCAAGTCAAGACCTCGTAGTCAAAAGGAGTGTGTGACACCCTGACTGCAAAAATGTCACAACCACTTCACTTTCTACTCAAAAATGCAGAGGTAGTTTATTGTACCTCCCTTCTAACTGTCTGCTGAATCTACTGACCTACATGACCAGTTAGTTGATCAGGGTTTGACCATTCTACGACCTTCCTAGCGTGGCAGTAATGAGCAGTCCACCAACTTGCCCCCATAGCACCGGCAACAGCATAGTTACTGGGCCATGCAACTGAAAAAGGAAGTCACTACCCCTGAAATACAAAATTCTGAAAGCTTTCCTTTTCCAAAAGACCCTCTTTTGCAAGCCCACCTGTCCCCAGCTTGTAACTGCAGTTAACCAGAGCCAGCCCCAGTCAGTTCAGAGGCCCTTCCTTTCCTCTTTGCTGCCTCCCTTGTGCTCAAGCATAAGCTTAACAAAATCTGACTGAAAATGTCTCTGGGGTTGTCTCTCAGTTTCTATACTGGGGAAACTCAAGAACCCCAGTGCCGGAAATACAAATATCACTGAACAAAATGCAGACTCTAATTCTTAGTTCAAGCGCTGCATCAATGACTGTAAAGTTATTTTGCATATCCTGAAAGAATATGTCTTTGGAATTCAGAGGCTGCAAGCATATTGCTCACTTGGGTGTGTTATTCTCACCTATTTGCCTAATCGCCCAAAAAGCTACTGGTTGAGAGGGGCGCAGAACAAGAAGAAACACTGCAACTGTTCCAGGCTGCTGTGCAACTTGCTCTGTCACCTGCAGCATACGATCCAGCCGATCTGATGATAACCGAAGTGGCAGCTAGGGATGCTCCCTGGAGTAGGAGGAAGACAATGGTAAAATGCTAAGCTCAGCCTCAAAATATAAATAGTGCTGTCACTGGAAAACAAGAAGAATGAGAATGAAAGGCTGAAAAGAAGAAACTGTAGTAACAATGGCATGTTTAAAAAAGGTTTGGCAGAGGTACATATTGTAAACTGTGAAAAGGAGGTTGAAAAGCTAACGGAGGCTTATTTTAGAAGTCTCAGTTGTCAGGCTGAATAATTCGATACTGTCTTGTCATTGAGGATTGCTTTTTTGTTCGTGTGGCTGAGAATGTCAGCTATCTTTCCTTATCAGTGCTCTTCTTTTTCCTTTAGCAACTAAACCCCTGTAGTTTGGCTACCTAAAATAAAAACCATATTATCGTAGCCTCCCTTGCAGCCAGGTGTCATTACATGACTAAGTTACCACTGAAAATACAAAGGCGGAAGTTCTGCGTGCAAATTCCAAACTTCCTTCCAGGAAGGTTGTCCTCAAAGAAATAAGCCATGTCCATGTTTTCCATTTTTTTTTGTACCTGTCCATTTCCATTTAACATTCCCTCCTCTTTGTTTCCTGTACATGGATCAGAAGTCTGGATCTGGGCTGTCCACCTTGGGACAAAGGCTATATTGTGGGTGGGGATGACAAAATAGTGATCTGGATGCAGTCTGGATCCCTGAGAACTTTATGAAACAGAGGTCTGAACTGCCCTAGCCACCACTGTGTCATTTGCAGCTGAAGCTGATCTTAGAGATGAATTGGTTTTTGTTTGTTGGTTTGTTATTTTGTTGTTGTTAGACCAAGGAATGACATAGTCAAGCTTTTATGTGCATAGACCAGACCAGATAAAGAAAAATTTTTGAGAAGTCTTACCACAGGTAAGATTAATAAGGCTCCAAAACAAGACCACTGGCAATAAGGTTCATGCCTACACAGAGATGACTGACTAGCTATACGATTCTGAGCCTAAATAACTAGAATAAAACTGAAGCATCTAAGTCTGAGAAAATGATGAGTTGTGTGTGTATACATGTGTGTATGTGTGTGGGACCTGAATAGAATGACTATTAAAATTGCAACCATTTTATACATTATAATTCACCTATTTCCTCGGAAAAAACAACTTGATCATAAAACTGTTGAATTACAAAGGCACTAAACGTGAACCCAAATCTACACATACAGCACGTGAAGAGCAGGAATATTTGAGGTCATGGACTCCAGGCCCATTACCTAAGTAATTCTGGAGTATAACAAATAATTTTTTAAAGGGTAAAACTAACACAGGCGCCGGAGTAGTTCAGCAGCCTGCTTCCTCTAAGTTAGTGTTGCCCAACCTCGAAACTTTGGCTATATAACTCTTGCCGTGGGCACTTTTCTGTGCCTTGCAGGATGTTTAGCAGCATTTCAGCCTCTAGTGATTAGATTCCTAACTCTTTTTCTTCCTCCACAGTTGTAACAACCCAAAACATCCGCAGATATTGCCAAATCTGTCTGCTTCAAGGGCTAAGACCATTTTCTGTAACAGAACTACTGGTTAGAAAGTGTAACAGAAAGAGCACATTTTTTACTTGACTCGGTGTGGTTCTTTTTGTGCCTCCAGTCTTTCTTTTGCTTTTGATCCTGTAACGTAATGTGGGAACACAAACAACATGCCCATTTGTAAGATAGAAATGACAATAGGGAACTTCACCTCTATCTGATAGCAATGGTAGGGATATTCGAGATAATATATGCAAAGCCTCTAGTTTGTCCTTAAAAAAAAAAAAAGAGTGACTATCATCTTTGATTATGTTTCCTAAACAAGGAGAAAATATATCAAAATAGATTGTTTTCCTTATTCTCATTTGTGCTAAAACATTATCTATTCCTATGGCCTTCTTTTGACTATTCAGTTTCCCACGCTCTGGCTTTCCATTGCGACCGCCTATACCAGAAAAATACAGTTACTTAAACTTTCTTCACTCAGTTCTGTACAGCTTCATATGCTCATGCATTGATTCATAAAATCGGCGACACTGATGGCAATGGAATCAGTCTGCTTTCCATCTCTTTCCAATAACATCCCCCACTACGGGCATGATGCATCATTCACTTTTATAAGTGGTGTCTTTTTCTTTCCAAAATAGAATTCTATAGATCCAAAGCAAAATAGAATTTCTGAGTGTCACATAAGACATGTGACCACGGATCCAATCGTGCTTTCCCTTGGGTTCAACATTGAGTTGTTATTATGTTGTATGTTTATGAGGTGCTCGGCTTCCTCTGCTCAGAGTAATTATTGTTTTCTTCAGATACAGCTAGTGTTGACATAGGGAACACATCCGCCAAAAATTACACTGAGGTGCCTGGATTTCTCCGGAGAATTTTAAGAGGTTCTGCATCATCATGTTCCAAAGAGACTTTATGGTTCCTGTCTTACTGTATATTGACAAACCATAAACAATTACTGTCTTCTGGCAGTCACTATAGAAAGAGCTCTCGCTCTGTTTCAAAAGGTTTATGGTCACAGAAATACATTTTTCCCCCACATAAGCATGCATGGAATTCCATCACACCAAGTGCTCTGCTTACAGAATTTTGCTCAAATAGAATAAAATCTTTCTGGTGAAGTAGGAAATGTTTGCAATTGGGTTTATTCACTGCTAGCAGAATACCTACCACAGGAGCTGCCTTGCTCCGCAACATTTTTGAGAGTATATATCAGTGTTTTTCTCCACAAATAATCTCTACCAGCTACAGTTGCAGCATAGAGAATCGTGATGCACTAACATCTGGGCAGGTATTCTTTTGACTTTTCCCTTGTGCTACCACAATTTTCCTGTGGTGACAGTTGCATTCAGACAACCGTCCAATTTAGATTCTGTGATGCAACCAGGCCCAGTTCAGCAGCCATTTGTGAATTTTACATACAAATCCATGCATGGGAATAGTTCTGGAGGGGAAATGGAGAAAGTGGGCATTTTTATTCACAGCTAGTGTCTCAGTGTCTGTCTAAAAGGATCTACTGAAAGAAAGAAATCTTATTTGCCTTGTCCTTGCCCATTTTCTTATTTTTTTTTTTACACAAATAGATTTGGGGTTTCAATTTAACCAATTTTTAGTAAGCATTACAGCTAAATTTACAAGTGATTCAAAGAGGAACGTCAGAGAGATTGTCACATTTCTTTGCCTATAACACTGAAAGACAGTGAATTGCGTCAATGATTTAGATGAAGAGAACTTACAGCAATGCCAGTGGCTCCCCTGTGAGAGAGCAAAGAAATGTGAAAGGTGAAAATGAATCCCTCAATTACACGTTGCCCAAGGAGATGGAAACACCTTGTTAAATTTGAATTTCTGATAAACAACACAATTAAAAATTTGTATCAAGATGTCCCAAATATTGCATAGAACATATTTATGCTAAAGCCATTTTTATCACAAATTTAAATTTATCTGGGAATCCTGTATTTTTACTTGCTAAATATGAGAAGCCTACTCAGTAAAGGCAAATGAGAGATACATATGTTAGAATGTCGGCAACCTACAATGCCAATGTCACTGTATTTAAACATTAAAAGTTACTCCCTTTATTTCCAAGCTTCATAATATAAAATATCTAGAACAACTACAAGGAGATGCTTCACTCAGCAGGCAGTCACCTTGTGAAATTCACTGTCACCATAGGTCACTGGGCTGGATAATTTTATGACCAATAATAACATTTGTCTGAATGCATGCTGAGAAAAGGTAATCAAATCTCACACTTTAGGGAATAAGTTGCTCATTGCAGAAATTGGGAGGGAATGACTTCCTGCACAATCGGCTGGGGGTGTTATGAGGGTTACGATCGTTCTCTGAGAGGTTGTCTGCATCCATGAAACTGCCCAGAGTCTGACAAACCACTGAGTGGTGTCCCCAGAACGGAGGCAAAATTAACTAATTATAATGAGGATGATCATGAGGGTAAAAACAATAATACGTAGGAAAATGGTTATTTGAGCTTATTTTTAATGATCAAAACTAAGTCAGTATGTTAGTTTATGTAGCCTGATTTTCTCTGTGGCAACAGGATTAAAGGGATAGAAAGACATGGAGACTGCTCACCAGCTCCAGAGGGTTAGTTGCCTTCCCCTTTTGCACAGGATTTCTGCCTTTCTTCACAACCCCATTGTCTCTCAGTTTTGCAACATCAAGATGGAAAAAGATGATAATCTGAACACATCACATAAAGGAGGCAGTTTCACAAAATTAGGAAAGTAAAGTTGGCCTATTCTTTTTAAGCTACCCACACCACTTTTCTTCTCCTTCTTATGAATGCTCTTTGGTTTCTTTTGTCACAAAGAAAATGGTGTAATAAATAAATTCATACTAATAGAAAGTCAATTCCATTGAGTAGTGAAGTTCTGTCGTGGAAGTAGGGGCAGGAAGGAGGATGAAATAATTTACTGAAAGCAATGAATGCCTAATGGTAAAAGTTTAGGAGCCGCAAGGGAAATTCTTTAAAGTCTTTCAAATCAATTCATACACAAGATTTTCTATTTCATTTACTTGTAAGTTGAGTACTACATTTTGAGTTCTCGGGGTGTCTATTTCCAGAGTTTGATTGTATTGCCTGAGTCTGAGAAGTGACGTAAGACAGACAAAACAAAACAAAACCAATACAGTAGAAAGGTGATATGTTCCATCGACTTCACTGATGCTAAAGAAAACTGATGGCCTTTTATTTTTATATTGCTATAAGTAGACATTTATCACTCAATAGCAGCAATAGTATATTGTTCAAATTTCAAGCTAGTTTTCACACAATTAATTACTTAATTAAAGAGCAAAAAGTTAAGAAGGGGAAGAGACAGCAATCAGTAAATTTAATATATACTTTTTCCTAGTTTCCAAAAATTAATATAACACAAATAATGACAAAGAAAAAAGGAAAAAACATGCATTTGAATAACTAAAATGATTACATTGATATAATCATCCACTACTCCATCAAAATAACATAGTATTTTTTCATTCTAAAATATATCCAGTTATTTACATATTGACTATTTTTAGTTCCTGGAAACAGCTAAGATACAAAATATTTTGTGTAACTAAAATCTAAACTAAAGCAGATAAACAAGCAAGGACTTCATCATAAAGAAATAAATAATTTCCAATTTCTAGAATAAAATGACCCTTAAACATAGAGACAGCATTTATATAATCAAGGAAATTGAAAGTATGCTTAAAATGTCATTGAATAGTTTAATATTGTTGTTAAGACAAAATAAAATATCTGGGTTAAAAATTAAAATTTCACTATTAAAATATTTGTACCACTCCAAACAGTAAGATATTTAACTGTAAATAGATAATAGCAAATGTGACTAATTTTTTTCTTCATGTTTCAGTATTATACCAATAATGACTGAATCTGATATTTCATTTAAATTTCTCAGTTCAGTCTCTCTCAGCCATTGAAATCTATTATCTCACTACATCTCATTTAGCAATATTTTTAGTCTAGAGGACAAATTTTATATTGATTTCTCTGGAAGATAACCATGTTTTTATACGGTATAGTCATCTCTCTATTTCCTGTCTTAGTTAAATCATTTTGAAAAAACACAGGTCTTTAATATTGTGAAACAAAAAAAAAGCCTAAAATAACTAATTTTCTTTACAAACAAAAAATAGCTTTTACATCAGAAGTCTAGATATTTGCATGGTAATACTACTAAATTTTTTAAAAAGTGAGTATAATAAGCCAGTAGACCTCTTCAATGTTTATTTGTTATCAGGTTAAAGAAAGTGGATTCTTTATAAATTATATGCATCTGTCTAAAAAAATCATTACAAAGTAAATGCTTGAAAAATACCTAATACTTTATATATTTGATTATGTCATCTTTTCCTTTTCCCTCCCTCAGTTTCTGAAGTTATAGTTAGCAAAATGTTTTCTTTCATCTGGTTGAGAAACTGGAGGCAACTTGGGTTTGGACTCCGAAGTCTGTATAATTTTTCACTTCAGTAAAGAAGGTTGATGTCAGAAGAATGCACTGGTCATTGGTCACTAAAGTGCTCCATACAGAGCCGTATTACACCATATCCAGAGAGAATGGATTTTGTTAGCGTCTGTGAATACTACATTTAATAGATATCTTCCAAGCAACACACACAAACATACTTTAACCTTATGGCTGGTAACAGTATCTTCCCATTTGTGTGTTTGTATTTTAAGAATAACGTACTATAAAAATGTAGCAAAAATATACAGCAGAAAACAAAACTGCAGCCAATTTTAAGTAGACTACTTCTTGCTTAAAAAATTTAGAGGGCCAAATATCATCTGTGGTCTTCTAAAATATGTTAAAAATACAGATGAATACTTTTTTTAGAATGAGAAAATAGAGTAAAAATGGTTTAAAATGCTAAAAAAAATATTTTTGAGGAAAATGCCATTTTTAGAGATGTGGTCATATATATTCTATAATATTTTCTTCTTTGTTTAAAATATTATACTTAGAGCTATTTGTGATGTTTAATTTAAAAAATCCTTATTGGGTGTATATAAGAACTATTTTGCATATTGTCATGGTGTTCACTATTTACAGATTCCACACCACAGCCTCTAAACTAATAAACTATAAGTTCTAGAAACTAATGTTTTTTCCTAATTCGAGAATAAGAATGTTTATATTAGTAAGGTAATTGGTATAAGATATTTCCTGTGTTTTCTTGAGGATTATTTTGTTAAGGACTAATATCAAATTTCTGGATAGAAATGAAATATGTGGTAAATTGCATGCACATTTCTAAAAATATTTTATTTCTTTATTTTTAGAGAGAGGGAAAGGGAAAGAAAAAGAGAGGGAGAGAAACATCAGTGCGTGGTTGCCTCTTACATGGCCCCCACTGGGGACCTGGCCGGCAACCCAGGCATATGCCCTGACTGGGAATTGAACCACGACCTTTTGGTTCACAGCTCGCGCTCAATCCACTGAGCTACACCAGCCAGGGCTGCATGCACATTTTTATATCATTAAATATATCTAGATCATTAGAACAATCAAAAAATTTAATTTGAATTTTCTACTTTTCTAGCTGTCTAATACATTAAAATTTCATGTTTAGATTTTTTAATTCATTTGAGAAAAATAAATTTTAAAAGTTCTATTTGTTTATGTGGGTAGTTTGATGCTTCCTAATAATAGCTGACTAGATATTTATTCATTAATTTATAAAAATTGACCATCAGAAGTTCAAAATGTAAGTACTTCCCACACTTCAAAACACAAAAACCAATATAATGCCCACGATGTTTCTAGAAGATGCTAATATTTATAACATACAGCAATCATCCTCAAGTAAATATAATAAAACCTCACTTGTCCTGGTTTCAAATGCAACAAACAAGCAAACATACAACAGATTCAAAACCAGGTATAGAAGATGGAGTAATAAAAATGGGCTTTAACTTCCTATGTGAAAAAACTGAATTATGGGCAAAATATATGAAACAATGGTTTTGAATAGCTTATGGACAGTGGTCCCTGAGATATGGGAGACAGACAAAGTGATCCTTACAACTGCTCCAGGGTAGTGTCTTGAAAGAATTTCCACGCTGAAGAGCGTGGAATTTCCATGCTGAGGAGGGGAATCCCGAGGGAGCCAGTAGACAGTCTGAATTGAGGAAACCAAATTGAGATCTGAAGAGAACAAGGTGGCTAGATTTGTGGGACAGAAAATCAAGGAGTAGCATACTGTGCAAAGAAAATGTAGCTGCTGAGCGTTTCCCTTGAGTATTCAACCGAGTGCTATTCAGTATATGTGTGTAACTAACTGCCAAAGGCCCAGGAAACAATCATCTGAAAAGATTAGAGGAAACAGTTCAAAGCAGTCACACAAGGCTAGGGATAACATTTTCTCCCACCAAATAACTGGGAAGCTTGACTCACAAAGCATCGACAGTACTCCAAACAACACATCTCAGTAGTGAGAAATAGTTATCATTAGACAAAACACGGTTCTTTTCCTACCTAACAAATCATGAAATGCAGAGCCAAATGATCATATCTGTTTCAAAGAAACTTAACTACAACCTAGAACAATGCTCAAAATATTGATAGAAACACAAAAATATCCATCACCTAAAAAGGTGAAATTTACAATGCGTAGTTTGCAATCAAATATTACTAAGAATGCAAAGAAGTAGAAGAATAACCATAATGAAGAGACATACAATCAGTCACAATCAATTAGGAACTGATAATAGACTAACAGATAGGGGCATTCAGTCACTATGATCTTCATAAGTTCAAAAATTAAGATGGAAAATTCAAAAAGACACAAATATACTTCTAGAGAAGAAAACGTCAACATTTAGATTGAGAAGTATAACATAAGATTGATGGCAGATTAGCCATAGCACAATAAAGACTAGTGAACTTAAGCACATGATGATAACAATTATCCAAACTAAAGCACAGAAAAAAAGAAAATTAAGAATATAAAGGATCAGTGAGATGTGGAACAATTGTAATGCATGCTACTAACATACAATTGTCAATACCAAAAGGAAGGGAAAAGGGGAACAGAAAACTTTTGAAAAAGTAGCCTCTAAAACTTTCCTATTTGCAGACAAAATAAACACACAGATTCGAGAAACTCAACAAACCCCAAGCACAAGATACGTGGGGAAAAAAAATTGCTCACTGGTAGAAAATGAAAACATCAAAAGCAATCTGAGAACAAAAGTGCATGTTACATGTAGCGGGATAAGAAAGGTAAGGATGATAACAGGGATCTCCTTGGAAATAATGTAAATGAGATCAGAGTAGAGGAATCAGGAAGTCCAAAGAGAAAAATACCAGAAAATTCCTAAATAAATGGAGACTAAAAACAAACAAACAAACAAAAACAACACATATATAACACACTGGTAAAATAAGACATTTTATAAATAAAACAAAGAACAAATTAGAAAGCATTCTGAACTAAATAAAATTTCAAAATATTATCAAAATTTGCACAATGATACCACTAACACATGTAGTACTTGAAGGAAATTTTATAACATTAAGTGCTTATATCTGAAAAGAAAATATCTCAGTTTCCACTTTAAGAAATTAGAAATAAGAGAAAAATAAATCTAAAATGTGCTAACCAAAGATAAAATAAAGCTCAGAATAAAAAGCAATGCAATACATAACAGAAATTCAGGAAAAATTCAATAAAATAGAAATAACAATGAATTGTTTAATTAAATTAACAAACACCTAATCAGATTGACCTCAAAGAAAGAGAAAGGCTACAAATTCCTAATATAAGATAATGAGATAGGCGACCCAACTATTAAAAGGATAAAAATATATATTATCAATAACTTTATGGACTTATATTAAAAGAACAAACCCTGGAAAGACATACTACCAAAGTTCAATGAAGAACAAATATATTATTCAAGAAGAGTCCTTTAACTATTAAAGATTTTGATGTTATTTAAAATTCTTTCCCATACACACACACATATGCATAAAACTCCATCACCTGTAAACTTCCTCAATGGTAAATTCTATCAGACATTTAAGAAAGAATTACCAGTTTTATATAATCTCCTTTCGTGCCCTGCTGGTGGGAATGTAGAATGGTATAACCACTGTGGGACCAAGTTGATAGTTTCTTAAGAGTTATCATATAATTCAGCCATTTCCTCCCAGACATTCCGCTCCACTTTACTTTGTTTAAGAGAAATAAAAGTGAGTATTTATATAAAGACTGGCATTCAAATATTCATAGCAGCCTTATTTGCAATGAACAAAAATATCCTCAACAGGTAAGTGAGTAACAAATTGTATTTTATCTCAGAGAAGAATATAATTTATCCATAAAATAAACTATTGATATATTATCATACATGGTTGTATCTCAAAATGCAAAATAAGTCAGACAAATAGTACATACTGCATAATTCTAGTTATATAGATTGCTTGAAAATATAAACTCATCTATTTTAACAGAAATCCTATCATCAAATGCCTGAAGAATAAGAGTGGAATAAGGTGGGGATGAGTTGGAAGGAGAGATTACAAATGGGATAAAGATAATTTGGGAGGGTTATGAAGAAAAAAATCAGATTTACATAAAAAGAGTTTATAAGAATTTTGATGCCTCTATTCTTAAACCAGATCCTTAAACTAATATTCAAATAGCATTAAAATTTATTTAAAGCATCCTTTATTTAAAGGTGATTATCGCTTTTTTTCTGAAATGCCATTGTTAGCATATGGAAATTTAATAGATTTTTGTACATTGATTTTGTATTCTGAAATTTTACTGTATTTCTTTATTGCTTCTAATAAGATTTTTGGGCAGCCAAGGTATGACAAAAAACAAAGTATCATTGGCTAGATACCTGGGTAAACAACTGTGGTACATACATACAATGAAAGACTATTCAGCCATAAGAAAAGACGAAAAACTGCCATTTGTGACAACATAGATGGATCTTGAGAATATCATGCTAAGCAAAATAAGTCAGATGGAAGATGTCAAGAACTACATGATTTCCTTCATCCATGGGATAAAACTGAAAGTAACAAATGAACAAATAAGACAAGTAAACAAAGACTCATAGACATATGCAGCATATATATGCCATATAGCATATATGGTGGTTACCTGAGGGGACGGAAGGTGGCAGAGTTGGTAGATGGGAAAGGGGGTCAAATATATGGTGACAGAAGGAGATTTGACTGTAGGCAGTAAACACAGATGACGTCTTATAGAATCGTACACTTGAAACCTACATAATTGTATTAACCGGTGTCACCTCAACACATTTAATTTTTAAAAAACTAGGAAAAAACAACAAAAGGAACTAAAACAGAATAAAATAAAGGTGATTATGTTTCTAAGATCACAAAAAATCAATGGCAACCCATTAGAAAATCCTTTTGTCTTTTATGGTTAGGTACCATGGCAGAAAATATAAAAAAGAATAACTTGAAAGATTTTTTAAAATTTATTGATCTATTTTTAGGGATAAAGGTTGGGGAGGGGAGAGAGAAAGAAAGAGAGAGAGAGATTTGTTGTTCCACATATTCATGCATTAATTGGTTAATTCTTATAGTGTCCTGACCAGGGAATTGTTCCCACAACTTTGGTGTATTTGGATAACACTTTAACCAACTGACCTACTGGGCCAGGGCAAAAAAAAATGTTACTTGATATTGACACATAAAGACATGTGAAAGTGCATACATGTACCATCATGAGACATTAGAGCATGACTTAAATGCATGTATCTGTAATAATGGCCTTCATTCATAAGAGCAGGCTCTATTTCTGCAAAACATTTAGCTTGCCATCTATTAACTGGGGACTAGCCTAATTAGTATATATGCATTTCTCAATTAATATACATAGCAAACCTATGTTAGCCAAAGTTTAATAAAATCAGATACTCATTTAAGATCACATCTTTCTAAATAGCAGAGAGATTTGAACTCAGTTCATTCTGAATCCAGAAGCATCTACTAACAACATCCCTCCACCACCTTCCAGAATACATGCAGTGTCACTGTCTTGTATTATTCACCACCAATAAGTACACAAAACAAAATATTTAGAGAATCAATTACTTTAGAAACAAAAAGAATGATTCAAAGCTATGGCTGTGTGTCAGTGTTTCTAAAGGTAAAATGAGATCATTATTATCATATAGAGATGGAATAAAGGTGGATGAAAACCAACAGTTCAGCCATAATGATTTCATTAGGACAAATCTGTGCAGAGATGAAAGAAACAGATCACTAACAGGTTGCTAGTGAAATGGAGAGTGTGTTGAAGTCGTTGAATGTGATAACACTTACAGAAATGAAAGCTGAAATGCTTTGGAGGAATAAAAAAGGCACTATTTTGTATCTGTCTGAGACAGCACATCAGCAAAAGGGAAAATGCATATTTTGTCAATTCAGCCAAGTCATTGATCTCTTTTGAATGCTGAGTCTAATGAGGCAAGTAGAGGAAATGCATAATGGTCCTTACAAGTATGCTTTGTTGGGTTCAAATTATTATGCACAACTAAATTCTCTTTTATGAAATAAGGATTGTTTAAATGAATACATCCTTTATTACAATAAAGAATATAAAATTTAACTTATCAAAATAATGAAAAAGCAGTTTTTAAATTGCTTTCAGCTTCTCCTAAAGTTTCAAAATAGGTTTTTTACAACTTACAACAAAACAACCAAACAGAAAAAGGAAAACAAGAACAGAAAAACAAAAATTTATTTTCCTTGTGCTGCTTTCTGTGATACCAAATCTCTACACATTTTGAGAATTGTTCTCATTGATTTCACAATAAAACTTCTGTAAGTGGGAGGTCATTCCTCATACTCTATGTCACTCATTCCTTAAAAATGCACTGGACTATTTCACAATTAACTGAATTTAGATCAAATGTTGCAGAAACATAATAGTAACATATACATCTCTGAAATACCAACCAGTTTTAGTTACATCTAAACAGAATTCTTAATATAATATTTAATAATGGTTCATTTTCTTAGCAATTATATTTAGCTCACTTTCGCCATTTCAGCTGAAGTTTCCTGCACATGGCTAGGCATTTAATAAGCACTAAATTAAAAATATTGGATTTGTAAAATAAAGGAAATCTTAAAAATGCAAAAAAAAAGAGAGAAATTTAAATTACTCATGATACAAAATACTATCACTTAAACAGAACCATGTAATTATATACCAACTACATTGGTGTGTATTTCCCCAATCTTGTGTACTATATATAGAAAGGTTTTTCATAGGAAAAATAGTTTATATTTTGCCTATATTAATCATACAAATTTGGAAACATTTTTCTTGATCCTTGAACATGTTTGAAAACAAGATTGTAATGAACATATGTGGTATGGCCAAATTTCCCCATAGTAAATATAACCTCAGTATATATAAGGTGTTTTATTTCCTTGAATAATTCTAAAACATTCCCTTAACAAACTTAGGGTAAATGTATTGAATTTCTTTGGAACCCTTGATACATATCTCTTAATTATTCCAGAAAAAAAGGTTTAAATTAATTCACTCTCCCAGGAAATGTCCCTTTCCTTAAAATTTGATGCTCATTAAAAATTTCCCAAATCTCTACAAATAGTAAATCCTTCTAAAATATTATTTATTTTAAATTGAAGTAGCAAAACAACAAAGATTCCCCTTGATAATGTCAAAGATACTTTTGGATATCCATAAATTTCTGTTAAGGTTTTCTTCATTTCATACTTTTGGAGAAACTTGACTTTTTTTGAGCAACTTCTTTCTTGGATCTTTTTCTCTTTCCAATGTAATAAAACACTGAGATCTAATTCATGATGAAAAATAACTCAATAAATTTTTGTCTTCACTGTTAGGTTTGTTTTGTATATTATCTTAAAATAAATAATTTCATAAGACAAAGCACTGGACACCACAAAGGGATGATTTTTCTTTCCCGCAAGTATTTCTGGCATATGGAAAACTGTTGAGAAGAAAAGTCAAGAGAAGAAAATGTTTTGAATTATGCACACAAATTAAAACTAAGTCATTACACAAACAGGACACATTTAGGCTGATGAATATCAACATTTTCTAAAGCACATAACCATCACTATTCCAAGCAGGTGTGAAGTGCTTTAGATCTTACCAACCACAGGTACATGGAACTGTGGAGCCCCATACTGATGTCCAGTTTACAAAGAAATTGCAGGGAATGTGTATGAGAATAAACAAGGTTGTCATTTAATCTTTAATAGACTGCAGAAGAAAAAGACCAAGAGATGTCAAGTAATCTTATTAGTATCATATATCTCATTACAAGACAGATTTTGCTCTAGAATACAAATTTTCTGAATCCAAGATTCATGCTCTTACCATTATCTTATACCTATCTGGGAAACAAAAATTTAATAATGCAACTGGAAATATTTTTATTGTGGAATATATGTATAATAAGTATATGTGGGGAATATATATGGAAAGCCCATATATGTGTATATGTATAATTTTATTGTTTATTTGGATTTGTTACAAGTTTAGGTTGTGGTAAACCAATGGTGCCCACATACGCATGGCATAAATATCTTTACTTTTTAAAATCCACAGTTCTATGATCACTACCCCAAATCATGATCTTACCAAAGCTTATTCAAAACAAAATGGCCATGGGTATTTTGACACACTATCCCATCTTTTGTTTTTGGTTTATGCTTTTTACATTTTCTCATCTATCCCTTCCTTTTCATTTCATTGTTCATTTCTCTTTCTCATCTTCCTCTTTTTACTATTTTAATACCAGCCACGTTTATAGCTTGTTTGTGTCTATCAGCTGTTTGAGGCCAAGTGTGGAGAGCAGGACCAATAACATGGCCTTGATCTGATCAAGAAAGCATAAAATATATAAAATAAAGTGGATCACTCATGTCAACCAAGATGGCTGTCAGTCAGCCATGATGCTTTGGTTCAAGTGGGAAACTGCGTAAGTCAGAGCAGATACATTTGGCAAGGAGACACACCTAAGATATCTGCACATGTGGTCAGAGTAGCCAGGTCTGCAGAGCGGGACCACCCATAGATAGCCTCCTGGGAAAATTTCACACTTGGCGTCAGTGGTGCAAAGTCATTTACTGAAAAGACCCAGGAGGGTCAAGTACAGCACTTTCGAGGTATAACAGAGGCAGGCTCCAGACCGCTGTTGAGACAGCTGAGCTCCACACACCAGAGCTCCACACACACAGATCACTGTGGCTGCTCCATGCCACACCGATCTCCCTTGGCACCGGCCACAGGAGGCTCTGCCCTGCTGGAGTGAGGGCTTTGTCCGCCCTGTTGCCCACCTGGCTCCAGAAATCCTTTACAAGATGCTGACAGTTCCCTTGTCCACCATGCTGTCTCCCAGACCTGCAGGCTGAGACTCTGGGACTCAGGTTCATTATCCCCCATTGATTGCTCTGTGTGTGTTATATGTCTCTTAGATTGTTAGAGTGTGAGTAGGATATTAATGTATGTTGATGTTCTACTTTGAGTGAACCTGCAGTCAATATAAGCTGAATGAATAGCATAGTTACCATGGGTGAGTCTCGTCTATTCTTTGGTGCTGGGCTGCTCAGCAGGCAGCTAGCCAAGCGGTCGCCTGACTGGCATATAGGAAAGACTATGTCACAAACATATGCTCGTGACAACAGGTAATTGTACTACAGAAGAATCAGAAACCCTACTTAAAGTGCAAAATATTCTCCAGTTCATGACCCAGTCAATAATTTGAATATTAAATAGGGAAAGAGGATTAGAGCACTAACATTATGGTCTTTGGTCCATAGTGAGAGGGCAGAGCACTTTTAAGACAAGACTTCAACTCTCCCTTGCTAGTGCTAAGTAACTTTCAACTCCTTGACATCCTCACCAATGTCAAGATTCAAGCCTCGTAAAGAGTATAGAATTTTAGGCATAAACTTGTATTTAAAAATACATTATTGTTAGCATTTTAAATCTCCTAAAATTCTAAAATTCAGGGTAAGTACTATATGTAATGTTGTATCATACATATCTTTTTAATTCCCAGTGTTTTGGTCCTTCAGCTTGCACATCCCCACCGTTAGGCCTCCACTGTGATCGCTGTAACTCACATCAAAGGGTGTTTGCAGGGCATTGGGGGGTTACTATTGTCATTGAAAATTTTACTTTTTTTAACTCTTCTCTCTGTATATACAGAATTCTGTATATACACAGAATCTCTCCCTCTGCCATGAATAAAAGTTTTCAAAATATTGTAAGAGGTATGTATCATCCAACTAAGTGAAGCCAGAAATATGTTGTGTTGTGTTCAGCTGTTAAGCTGATTTGAGATTCCCAGAGGCCGGGCTGGCATATTATTTATGATTCTATTCTCAGCTCCTAATACAGTGCTGGCTCCTAATATGAAAACTTTCTCTTTCTTGAATGAATAATCTTTAAGTTCATGATTCATGGCTCTCTTCCATAATGAATTAAAACTTGTCTGTATAGATTATAAAAGTTCTAAGATATATTGATGTTATTTCCAAAGGTATATAATGAAGAGATGAAAAAATCATGGTGTATGCACTTTTACAGCATATTCTCCAACCCATGGAGTTCAACTTTTGTCCTTTTCATAAGCAGTCAAAAATCACCGAGCAATTTTATAAACTAATGTAACTGAGAAGTAAATTAGCAATTGCTTTTTTAAAGTCCAGAAGCACCTCTTCAAATCACAAAAAATATAAAAATCATATAAAACTAAAAGTAACTAGTGCATTTTTCCTACAAATTAAAGAAAAATAAGAGATAGTCTCTTAATTCTCAGATTGATACAATATTATGAAAATTCAGACTCAAATGTTGCTTATTTATCAAATTATTCTTCAGAATCATTTTATCTGGGTTTCTTTTTTCAGATTTTCACTACCTGCCCACTGAAATATACAGCAGCATTCAAAGCAAGTCATCTTCAAGAAGGAGCTGTTGTAAATTGTTTTAAAATTTACTACAAATATCTTTCTAGGCTAACTTTTGGTCCTGAGTGTGAAGAGCAACACAGCGGACAGGAATTCACTTAGGGCTTCCCCTCTCACTCCCAGCAGGAGATCCTTCCCCAGGAACCCAGAATATGGGAGGCATGATAAATTGGCCCATCACTAGCCCATTAGAGGACACCACACACTTGTATGGGTCATGTAGCAAAAATAGATCCTTTTTTCTTCCCCAGCCCTTCTGTTTCCTCAATGCAAATTGAGTTTTGAAGGATTTTTTCCAGGACCTACCTTATTAGTTGCAATGCCACAAGTTTCAAGGAGCTCTTGCCAAGGTTTCTTGCATATGGAACACAAGTTATATGAATATTCATGACAATAAATGCTTCCTGTAGGCAGTTTATACTCTGCCGGTAATTTCTTCTCTCTTGTTATTTCCATTTTTTTTTTGTTTTGTATTCATTCTGTTTCTCCTGTTGCAGACAAGTGATTTCATTTGACTCTTTTTGTTTGTCTGCTCTTCATCTCTGTTGTTCATTCAAGAAGGCTGGAGCTTAATGAATTTATTTGTCCTGGATTTTATCATATCTATGAAGGTTGAATCAACTGTAAATGTTATTTTATTGTAAGGAGATGGTATATAGAATAGCAGTTAGTCTGTAGTAGGCAGTTGGATAGGCATGAGTTGAGCAAGGATGATAGGCCAGGTAATGAATGGAAGGTCACCAGGGCAGAAAGCCTTGGGTGTCTAGCAACAGGCAGAATGTTGAAAACAAGGCCTTGCCCGCAGGGTAACCTTTTCTCACCTATCATGTCACTAGTCATGTGGGAGACCCCTTTAGAGGAGGAATGAGGGGGCCAGAGAAGAGCCTCATTTGACTCCCACACAAGCCCTTTCCCGACCATTCCCTTAAGCCTTAAGCCTTCAAGACAATGAAGGTGACCCACATTAAATAATCTTAGAAACAAAGTCTTGGGTCTGTTGACCATAGAGGCAGAGTTTTGGTCAAACTAGAGACAACATCTAGCTCTCAGCTGAGTTTCAGCTCCAGGCCCAGAGAAGCAACAGGGCCAGGCAGGGCATCGCCTTGGCTAATATCAGGACCAGCAACAATGTTCATGACCCCTTGCTCTGACCCTGACCAAACAGGAGGGACCATAACCCAGAAAGAACATACCTGGAGAGCTGATGAATAGTTCACTGATATCCTCTCCTGTGACCTCCCCTAATGTCCCTGCCTTTAGAGAGTGGATAAAAACCCTCAGGACAGAGGTCTGAGCACTTGCTCTTCCTCTTTTGAGCACACCCACACCTTTCCCCACCCCTCCTTTCCCCAGCATGTGCTCTCTCCCTCGTTCTCTCTCTCTCTCTCTCTCTCTCTCTCTCTCTCTCTCTCTCTCTCTCTCTATCTCTCTCTCTCTCGAGCTTACCTCTTTCCCCTGCCCCTTCTACCAGGTGCTTTCTCTTTTTTTCTTTTTCCTGGGCTCCAAGGGTTCTTCCTTTGCCTCTATAATCCATTTCCTGATAACACACAGCCCAGCTGGCTCACCTTTTCTACCTCAGTGACCTTCTAAATAATTTTCTCTTAAAATTTGAGTTCCTTGGCTCTGAATTCTTTCTTTGCCAAATTCAAGAACCAAAGTTGCTGAACCAAGGTCAAGTAAAATTCTGATGCCATTTTTGCTGTTAATAAATCTACTCCAGTTAATTTTTTACTGGGAAAATAGCTACATAGCAGTTTCTTGTTCTCTTTCCTTTTTCCTCTCTCTCTCTCACCTGGATTCTTCATACTTTATCATTAAGTCAATTATTATACGACAAGATACATGGATAGCATAAGCCTAGAAATGCACAGAATTTATTGGTTATTATAATATTAAAAACAAAAATCTGATAACACTCTATTTCTAAAATCTGATAACAATCTAAAGTATTGTGGTTACTGTAATTTTTGAAAAACAAAAAAGAAATGCATATGAGCCCTGGCTGGTATAGCTCAGTGGATTGAGCATGGGCTGTTAACCAAAGGGTCACCAGTTCCATTCCCACTCAGGGCACATGCCTGGGTTGCAGGCCAGGACCCCAGTGTGGACCACATGAGAAGCAACCACACATTGATATTTCTCTCCCTCTCTTTCTCCCTCCCTTCCCCTCTCTCTAAAAAATAAATAATATCTTTAAAAAATTATCTTGTGGTTGTTGGAAAACAAAAACCTTTATTAAAAAAGAAATGCATATGAAATTAAATTTCACTTACTAAAACACATAAAATTATTTTGATGTACCTTGATATGATATAATGTTGTATTAAAATTTATAATGTTGTATTAAAATTTCTTAATTAGCACATAAGAATGATAGTACATGAAATTAAAAAAAATTAACTATGTATCATGAATGTTATTGCTTTCTCCTAAAATAGATTGAATAAATTAATAACATGTTAGGGACATTTTATGCTTATGTATTTAAATGGGTTTGGATCTAATTGCATCTCTATCCTTTTACATAATTTGTTTTATCTATAGTCTTTAAAAGCAAATCAAAATTGTAACATTGCTATTTCTTTTACAAGGTCAAATACATAATTAACATTTGTATAGTATATATCACTATGTAATTAAGTTGTATTAACACCACTTGAAAAGAATATAGACTGAATGGACTTGAAATTGACAGATGGGAACACAGAATTGAAAAGCTTACAATCTGCAAATGAAAGATTTTGCAAAATGCCAATCTAATATTCATGTCATAATATGGTAGCAAATACTTCAATCAAGTGTATATACAGGGAATCAATTATTCTACACATCAACTTTCAAATATTAATGTAAAAATGGCATAAAGTAGATGGAAAGGTTTAGTTTTTGCCATTTTTTGTTTGATGTTACTTTTACAACTAGGACTTCCTGCTCCTTCCACCTCAGTAGCGGCATTTTCTATATATTATTATAAACATTAAGCACATTTACACATCCATTTTTATGAGAATAATAACAGAGAAAACAGCTAATAATATTTAGCCTTAAGTTTTGAATCTGTAGATCACTGAGCAGGCTAAATTTACGTGAAAGAGGAAACTTACATTAAACTTAGAAAAATCTTAGTGTCATAATCTACTAGCTATGGAAGCTTGGAGGCTACCGGCATAGTGCAAAATTTCTCCAAATTAAAATTAATAAAGAATGATATAAGAGTTAGATCTCCAAGATGGGAGCCTAAATAAAGCCTTACCTCCTTGCACAAGCACATCAAAATTACAACTAAACTATAGAACAACCACTAGTCAGAACTGGTAGATATTGAGTTGAATGGAGGTCCTGCAACCACGTAATTAAAGAAGAAACCACATCCATCCAGACTGGTAAGAGGGACAAAGATGCAGAGACAGAGAACAGCTCATCCCCCACCCAAGTGAGGTAGATAAAAGTGTGGACGGATATCTCAGGATCGAGGGGTCCCAGCCCCACACCAGGTCCCCCAGTCCAGGGTTCCAGTGCTGGGAGATAAGTCCCCATAGCTTCTAGCTATAAAAAACAGTGAGATTGAGTCAGTGGAAGAAACTGCTGGATTCACAGGCAGTTCCTCCCAAAGGGCCCATACACAACTTAACTCAGACTCGCTCCTGCTGAGCTCCAGCACCAGGGCAGCAGTTTTAAAGGCACGAGTAGCATACAGGAAGGGCTTGAAGTGTCTGGCATCAGGGCAAGAGCCAGAGAACAGCTTTCTCTAAGACAGAACTGCTGGCAGAGGCTATCGTTCCTCCTCTAATGAATGAATGACCCATGGGCATGAACAAAGTGTGGGGACTGCCTGAGGGAGCAGGGGGTGCTGGGTGAGGAGGAGCAAAGGGGGAAAATTGGGACAACTGTAAGAGCATTATCAATAAAATATAGTTTAAAAAATAAAAAATAAACTTAGGTGAGAAAACAGGAAGGAGAGTTAACATATTGTCCGATAATTATACAGCATAATTTTTCTGACTAAAAATGTGTGTGAAGTGTATTTAAAAGATACTTATTCCTCATTTTATATCCTCTTTCTTAAAAGGATATAAATCTGAATTTTGTTTTTGATTACTTCTTCCTTACTTGCACCCAGGAGCAAGCCCTACCACCCAATTACCCAATTCTCTTGAATTTTTCTGTTACCTAATTTTTCACATTGATTTTAAAGCTATCCTCAAACAGTTTTCCATTATTTTTCACTTGCATTAATGAGAAAGCCTACAATTGTTTATCTAGTCACTAAATTTTCTTTAATCTAATTCTTTACCTCCTAGAAAATACAGAGATGTTTTTTATCTTGCAAAATCCTTAAACATCTTTTACAAGATTATAGCCAGGTGCCCTTAGAAGAAACCTCAACCCAGTATATTGGTCCTCACTTCCCTTTGGGTCTTCTCATGTCTGTATATCTCAGGACCTCCCCCCGCCCCCTGAACAAACCATTTTCAAGGCTGCCCTCAGAGCTGTAATTAAAATTAGGACATCTCCTACCTTTTCCAGAGTCCAATCTTCTAAGGATAATTGACCGGTTGAGGCAGCTGGGAAAAAAAATCAATCAACCTTTCAGAAACATCTATTACCCAACTAGTATGTTTAAGACATCAGGTCAAACCCTGGCCGCATGATTCAGTTGGTTGGAGCATCATTCCAAACACCAAATGCTCACAGGTTTGATTCCCACTCATGCACACACCTAGGTTGCAGGTTCCATCCCTGGGCAGGGCGTGTATGGGAGGGAACCAATTATGTTTTGCACATTGGTGTTTCTTTCTGTCTCTCTCCCCTCATTTCTCTCTAAAATTCATAAATATATTAAAAATTTTAAAAGATATTGGGTAAGAAATATAGACAATAAAAATCTTTGGGAAGTAACAGTTGCCACATACTAAGTGCTTACTCTGTGTCATACTTGCATTTATAGCATTATGCATTCAGTATTGTATCATATGCTAACATTTTTACTTCTAAAATGATTCATTAATTAAAAGAATATATATGCCTGACCCTTAGACATGGACAACAGGTGTGGATTGCCTCAAAAAGTGAGGGGC
This sequence comes from Anoura caudifer, assembly GCA_004027475.1. Classification (NCBI taxonomy): domain Eukaryota; kingdom Metazoa; phylum Chordata; class Mammalia; order Chiroptera; family Phyllostomidae; genus Anoura; species Anoura caudifer. The sequence continues at coordinate 263,471 of PVKU01001453.1, forward strand.
TGAGCAGAGGAGCCAAAGGGGGAAAACCTGAGACAACTAACATAAACAACAAAATATAACTTTAAATAAAATAAATGTAAAGTCAGCACAGGAATTATCTTTCTTTATTCTGGTAAAACACTTAACCTGAGAGCTGTGCTGTTACAAATTGCAAGTGCATAATACATTATTTTGACTACAGACACAATGGTGTACCACAGATCCCCAGAGCTTCTCCATCTTACTTTACTAAAACTTTACGCCTGTTGATTAATAACTTCCCATTTCTTCCCGTCACCAACAGTAACCACCATTCTAGTCTTTGATTTCATGAATTTGATTGTTTGGGTATCACATGTAAGTGTGATCATGTAGTCTTTCTGTTTGTCTTTCTGTTTCTGGCTTATTTCACTTAGTGTAATGTCCTCTTGTTCCATCCATGTTATTGTTTATTACAGAATTTTATTCTTGTTTTAAGGCTGAACTGTATTCTCTTGGATTTATATGCCACATTTTCTTTATTCATATGTTAATAGACATTTAAATTATTTCCATATCATAGCTACTGTGAATAGGGCTGTACTAAACATAGGAGTGTTTACATTTCTTCAGAAACTTCAAGTCTTTTGGGTATATGTATATCAGGAAGTGAATCATATGGAAGTTCTATTTTTAGTTTTTTGAGAAACTCCATAGGGTCTTCCATAATGACTGCACCATTTTGCATTCCTATCAATGGTGTGCAAGAGATCTAATTTCTATCAATTTTGTAAGCAGCTATGATTAATCTCCTTGCACAAATGAAAATAATGAGTATTAAAGATTTTAAACAATTTTATTTAAAACAGGACATTTTGTGAATGCAAAGATCATATTGTCTCTTAGTTTGCTGTCTGGACCATGGTCACTGCTTTAAGAGAGGTTTTTGAATGAATGACTGAGAGAATGCAAATCACTATGCAGCTTTCCTATAGCTCCTGCCTTCAAGGAGTTGATGACAATCCATCGATGAGATAGGAATAACACAGGAAAAGGTTACTCAGCATTTCATTTAACTAATGTAGCAGACACTGTTCGGAGCACTAGTGTAAAGACAGATTAGATGTATAGATGAGAAAGAGACAGACACAGAGAAATCCCTGCCCTCGTAGAGCCTCCACTCTGGAAAAAAATAGAGAAAATAAGTAAACCATATCAAATATTAGAAAGCAGTATTTCTAATGTGGATAAAAGTAAAGCAGGGTAATGTTGACAGTGTAAGAAAAACCAGGAGCAGCAAATACTCTAGAAAATCAATTTCTATAGCTAAGATTTTTAAAAATGAAGTAATAAAAATAGTTTTTATATTTCTGGTTCAAAAAATTTAAGAAAAGACACAGGAATTTAGATTCTATTTCTAAGGCTACCAGGTAAAATATGTTATTTAGTTTTAACATAGAAAAGATTATGTATATCCATTGGGTCATTTTTTATTATTTTATTTTTATCCAAAATATATGCAATCTCTTCATGAATAATTAATATTTTATGCTGAGCATATATGCAAATATTTTTGATTTAGAGTGATTTTACATGTAACTTAGATTAAGCTAAGAATTTCTTTCAGAAAAATAGTATACATGCAAGACATTTGGACTCCTGCAACTTTCCAGGATAGTGAAAAAAATAAATATAAAATTCTAATTCTGGATATTTGTTTTCTCTTAATCAGTTTGGTATCTTATACAGAGAGAGGCTACAAGGTAGAAAATGTGACCTTAAAGTATACGGAACATTTAGAACTTGTGATTTCAGAGGATGAATAAATCCAAAATCCCATCTCCTTGAAATTTGTTTCCAGAATGTTAACTGCAAAGCAAGTTATATATAGCAGTAAATGCATGCTTAATTTGTGCAGAAATCATGGTGTGATGAATACAATTAAGAGCCTCGGAGGGAATAATTATATTACTGCATAAAGCTGGTGGTTCTCAAATTGCTTGGTGCCTGGACTTTAAATTGGCCTGATTTCCTGTTGTGAAAGTCATCCATCGCAGCAACACAACTGCAGCCGGCACGGCGGAGTTTCAAAGTCACGCCGAAAACATATTCTTTCTGATCAATTGCCATGTATTCTTGTTTAAAGGCAAAAAATTGGCAACATGCACACCACAGTTGATTAAACTGATAAATTAAAATGCATTAGACCCAGAACATTATTATGTCAGTTATTCAGAAAAGAATTTTCATAACAAGATTTACTAAACTGTTTATAATAGCAGCTTTTGAAGCATCTACTTGTGCAAATTCAAAATTTGAACTGAATTATTTAAAGTTAATAACATTTTCATTTTATGAAACCTAGATTACTAGTGCCTTGAAATAAATAGATGACAAGTTAGGGTGGGAAAATATAATTGAACGTAACTGTTTAATCCTACATGAAAATTCTGTATTATATTGGAATTACACATGGCTTAATGTTATCAAATAACTAATTAGCTTTAAATGACTGAGCACTATATAATCTCAAATAAATTTGCATTTGATCATAGGCCATAAATAAATCATTTTATAGTACTAAAATTATAATTGTTTCACAGAAGGTTGTTTATACCTGAGACTTAAAATATCAATAGCTCACCTATGATAACCCAAAATAAAGAAAAAACAAAGACCATGAAATGGAGTTACTTAAGCAGTGATGACTTTGGAACCTCTGTCTTGAAAAAAAGGTTGAAATGAAGCTAATAAGCAGAGAGTGAGCAAGAGGTTAAAGAGGCAAGGGAAACATCTTCAACCCAAAGGAACAATAGCTAAAGAATCCAGAGAAAATATAGACAACCCCAAGGAAACTTTTAGTTCAGGGATGCCATCATTCCCACAAGCCTGCGACAACCATTGCCAACCATTCACAGTGCTTTTGACTGTTGAGTACATAGAGAAGTGGATTACAAGTCCCACACAGTTTCTGAAAGCAGCTGCCAATTTATTGGTGCTTGCAGTCACTACGTTCCTGGTTGCAATTCATTAACTTCCCAGGACTGACGAAGAGACCAAGCCTGGAAAAGCCGTAGGATTCATTCCTTAAGGGCAGGACTATAGCTCGACAGCCATCTTTGATCGTTAGCATACTGCTGCTCTCTTGCCAATGCCACGATAGCCTTGCCAACAAGTGAGGCTGTTCATTCTGTATGTTTTCCTGCCATTTTTTCTCATTGGCCTTTTCATTTCTATAGATCATTTAGCATAATTGAAATTCTTCATACCCCATGTCCTTTTTTCATTCATTCTTTTATACCTCCATTCATCCAACTTCATTTGTAAATGCCAATATACACAATACGAGCTGCAAGGGGTATAATGGAAGTAAAACGTGAACGCTATTTTTGGACACAAGCAAGAAAAAAATCACAGCTACAGGCCCTCTCACTACACATCTAACAGATTTGGTTTGTATGCAAATTACACAGATTATGTAGCTGGAAAACTTGAAGCAGTTCCCATCCAATAAAAAGCAGGGAGATGAATACACGGGTAGGCTAGCCGCAAGACTGTTGATTCAAGTAATCTAATTTGGGCTCTTTTCAGTGACTTTGAAAACTCTAGAGAGTTTGCAAGTAGAACTGTTGATTTAACAGAAAACAAACTATTCAGGGAATGTTCCACATGTGGAATAATGTTTTCTTTCTTCTTTAATCAGATGTATTTAACTTCTACCTCATTTTCGCTTACTGTGTAAGTACACACAAACACACAAAACACACACACACAATCTATAGACCTGAAGTAAAAACACTATTGACTCATTTTGGTTGGGGGGAGGTGGAGGAAATAGTGGAAGGGATTCATTTTAAGTCAAGAATTTTGTAATCACACTAGATTGCCAAGTATATTTTTTCATTGATGTCATATATTTCCAAACTGCCTTCTGGATTTACTGGTATATCTCCTGACCAAGAAATTAAGTAGTTAAAATAGGGATTTAGATCTCAGTCCTGGTCTCATTGATGCTATTTATAACACCACAGAAATTAAAATCTACATAAATTAAAAGAGAACCACTAAAGCTCAGCACACATTTGATTTTAAAAGTTAAAAAAAAAGATAGTCTGCATAAATAACTTTCATCTGCTGCACTTTGGAAATATTATTTGACCATTAGAGAGTGTTATTATAATTTTTTTAATTATCAGGATGCTGGCAAATTGAAAGAAAATTGCTCTGCTAGACATAAATAAATAGGTAGATAAACAAACAACACCTATTGTTTAGTGGAAAACATGAAAGTAATAGGAATTTGGCAGACCTCTAAAATCAAACACAGCAGACCTACAGTTGTATTTAAAATCATCATGATTTTTCTTTATCTGTTAGTATTTGGCTGTTGACCTTTATAAAACAGGTAGAAATTATGTCAAAATATACTATACATCTGGACAGAACAAAAACCCATTTCAAATATTTGGATTGGCTCCAGAAATTGGTTAGTGCCTTGAACATAATAGGCAACCAAATAGAATTCATTAGAATAAATTATTTTTCTTAATACACAACTTCCTGAATTTCAATTTATGAGATGTCACATATATGTTGTTAGAAAATTTAATCATGCTTTCATCGCCAAATATGGAGTTATATTTAAAAAATAAGATTATTCATTGAAGGACATTGCATTTTAACCCATCTCAGACTCCTAGATGTACACATACATATCCCTGTAGAATATTATGACAAATTTGGCACAGAAAATGTAGTTATCTGACATACCTGGGTATGTTTTTAAATACTTATATCTTACTATATATACTTGATCCTTGTTCTAGCACAAATACAATTCTAAAAAATAAAGATAATAAGATTATTTCAGATAAAGAATACATTATTCTATATGGTATTCATATTAACTCCTGCCTTATCCATTTAATCTCTGATTTATTTGATGTTTTCCAATGGATAAGTGTTCTTCCCAATGGAGACTACTTATATTAGAAGCAAATACAAAAATTCCAAAACCTGAGAGTCTTACATCTTTCTACAAACACAGACATTCAAAGAGCAGACACTTCCCTTTCCAATCTCTTCATCCACAGCAATTTATACCGAACACATGGCCAAATATAACCCTAACTTTCCTCCAGACTCACTCATACAATATACGTCATTACAACCCTTCCAGCGGGTAACTGTCTTCCTGGATGTGATCTCTGACAGACAGGAATATCGAGTACAAGGTCCAGTCTGGTTTTGTGTGTCAGTTAATTTAAAAAAATATATTACAAAAGATAGTTTTGCAATCAATATAGTATTTAGGTAACAGAACTGCATTCCCTTCTACAGAGCTCTGCTTGCCCTCCTTCTTCCTGGATTGCATTCACAAGACCCAGATGCTGAGCTGAGAAAATTTTCTTTCCAGCAGTAGCATCTGGTTCCTTGGCAGCCTCTGTTTGCCCTTGCGTTGGCTCCAGTGCAGTTGTCTCCAGGCTGTAAAATGGTTAGCATGCTGATGTGATATCTCACTCATCGGATGCCATGCCTTTTAGCTTTCTTATGCTAGCCCTCCATGCAGATTTTTCACACTTTCAATATTTTATGTATAAAATTTACTGGGGAATATGCTGATACATGAAATAATGTGCTCTAGCAAAGTACTAAAATTATTTTTTACTGTAGTATGCCAGCCAGATGATGACACTAATATTCTATTTGTCTCATTGTAGTTTAAGGAAAAACATGCTTATTTTTCTTCTTTCTTGTCCCTTTCTCTATTAAATATATGTAATGCTAACCCTTTCTATTTTCTTTGGTGAATCATATAAAAATGATAATGATAATAATAATAACTATTATTTATAGAACATGTTGATAAGCCAGGCATTATACTAAGTTCTCACAACATTCTATCTTGTTTATCACATTCTTTAAATAAAAATTGTGGGAAAAATTTAAAGATGTCTATTAACAACTGAACAGGAGACTGTTCCAGAGGGAAGATGACAGTTCTCAGGGGTAACAACTGTACTTGAACAACAATAAAATGATATGCCCTAGAGCTGGGGTTTGGCAACATTTAAATGTTTCCGATGTGACAATTACACTAGCCCACAGTTCAGTGCCTGCCTTTCTCACCTCATCACCCACTGCCCTGAGTGCCCTTGGTGTTGGTCTTGAGAAAAATCATGCCCAGGCTTTCAGCTGCCACTCCCCTGCCTGCCATGCCCCTCACTGCTCTGTCACTCTGTTTGTGTTCCTCCAAAAACTGACTCACTCCTGAACTTCAAACAAAACAGAGGGATTGATGTATACATGGGGAGGTATGGAAGAAAATCTCTCTCCACAGGCTTAAGATGGGATAACAACAATAATAACACAACCAGACCTTCAGCATTGACTGCACACCAAATGTTCTTTAGAGAATTTCACATGCATTAACTCATTCAATCCTCACAACACTCTATGGGATGGAGAATATTATACACCACAATTTATGAATGAGCATGAAGAGACACAGAATAGTTTTGTCACTGTCCATGAGACCCAGTCACTGGGCATCCAGAGCTCACTCTCTTGAGGTCTGCATCATGTCACCTCTCTCTTTTTCCTTAGTCCCCAGAAGTGCTTAAACCCTGTCTGCTGGTAATAGAAAGTTGTTTTGTTTTCATTTTTACCTAATTCTGTGACTTCTTTCAGATACTCTATATTTTTAAACATCACAGGTGCTAGAAAATGTACCAAATAGAAGTAGAAATTTTTCCTTCCCCCCCAATGATAGATGTAGAGATGAGAAAGAATTCCACTTCTTTTGGTATATATTTATGTGCTGTAAATGAATATTTTTGTAGAAGCTATTGAACATTATTTATGTTATTGCATTCCTGGTAAAAGATTTTATGTGTGTGTGTATAGTAACATCTGTTTATAAATAATGTTTAACAGAAAGCATTTTAAGTGGTATCTCCATGTATAGCAAATAAATAAAAAGAATTATGTTAAACTAAAAGTAGAAAGAAATTAAAGTAGGAACCATTATGCCACTAATAAACATGATTTAAAAGAAGAAAAGTGTCAGGTGAGCTCACAGGGAACTGAGACCATGTTTGCTAACTGTAAGTGGGCATGCCTCCTAGAGAGAATCCAAGTCACAGAGTGGAAATGATGATGTAAACGTTTGTCGGAAGTAAAAAATATACACATAAGGTGGGATTCAAAATTTCCATGTAACAACCAGAATAGAGGGCTGTACAATTGAATTTCTATCCATAAGAACTGAAGTTTTTTCCAAGCATGTGTCAGGTACCATAGAAACCGAGATGAAGGTCCATCAGGCCTCTCACTGTTGGGGAAGAGTGGAGGATTCCACCTTTATTTGGAACACATTTATATGTTCTAAATTTCTCTCTTTTTTTGGGGGGGGGTCAACATAATTATCAGCATTATTCTTTTCTAAATATTTAATTCTCAGGACACAATTTTGTTGTTACTTTAAATTAGGTTAATTTTAATGGCATGGTGACAGATGGTCATATGACAAGAAACAACCTTTTCCAAAGATGACCAAGAACTGAGAACAGAAGAAGTTTCTGGTGACACCTAAAAAATGTCTAAATTATATAAGAACTATGTTGCAGAAGCTATTAAATGTTATTTATGCAGTTGCACTCCAGATAAAATATTTTGCTAGGCCAGTTATTTTATTTCCTAAAAAAGTGAGCCAAATTAATGTTTCCTTTTGAAATATTAAAGTAATTGAGCATTTTTTCTTGGATAGACTCTGCTGAATAATTGCTTCAGATATCCACTTAATTTTGAATAGCTTTCAGAGCCTTACTTTCATGAGTCATCTTAAATCTCAAAAAAGTGAATACCAATGACAACTGGCAAAACATATTTACAACACTTGACACACAGCTAATACCTTCAGTTTATAAGGAGTCACACAAATTTAAAAGGAAAGGATGACTGAATCAATACCAAAATCAACCAAGGATAGAAACATGTAGATCATGCACAGACACTCAAACACAAAAGCTCATAAATTTATGAAAAACTACTTATACTTATATTGTGCATATAAAATTTATAAATAAATATTAATATTTAATCGTTCATTCAATACATAACACTACTATTATGAATAGCAAAACAAAACAATGGAAGTAACTAAGGGGTATTTCCCAGATGCTTAGTTAAATAAGTGATTAAATGCTATAACATGGAATTCTCTGAAAATACCTAAAATGCATTATATTGTTCTCCCTTTCATGTTTCAAAAAAACATAGACCTACACCTATTTAGAAAAAACAAGACCTACACCTATTCATACGTAGGCATAGGGTATGTACCTATATTTTTGTAGAAGACATCACAATATTCTAAGCTGTGATTTAAATTGAGATCCCATTAAATAACTCATTTAAAACAATAGTTTTGAAAACTCTGAATGTTATCATGAGTCAAAAGCCTTGGCTCTTTCAACATGAATCTTATGTCTCAGCTAAATGGTGTTTCCTTGATGTCATAAATAATGAGACAAGTAATGGCTGTTATAGATTGTAAACCTGTATCCTCTAAAAATTGGTATGTTGAAATCCTACCACAAATACGATGGTATTAGTACTTGGGGCCTTTGGGAGATGATTAGATCATGAGATAAAGGCCTCATGAATGGGTAGAGCCCTCATGCTCCTTGCTCCTTCAGAGAGTCCCCTTGCTCCTGCTGCCCCGTGCAGACACCATGAAAGGACAGTCACCTACGGGTCTGGAAGTGGATCTTCACCAGAACTAAATCTGCGGGCCACTTGATCCTGAACCATTCTGGAGAATGGTTCTCCAACATTCTCCAGAATTGTGAGAAATAAACATCTATTTTTTAAAAGCTTGAATGGACTAAGAAAACAATACAAAGAAATATATGATCTCCTGGTCCAGGCAAATATTTCTAAATTTGGAGACTTAGGGACACAAGCAAAATAGGTCATCAACTAGCTAGAGGCTTTGAGTAAGAAGCAATGCCCAGGTTTCAATTACTTACTTTTTCACTATAAATGAGGATGACTAATGAGCAAGCTCTTATTGTAATCACTGTGAGTTGGTTTTGCCTGACGAATGAGAGTGATTCAGACGACCCTTGGAAGTGAACTGCATTGAGCCCGACAGAGATGAGTGAGAGATTGATCTCAGCGCAAGGAGAATTTTTACACAAATTCAGAGTCAGTAAGTTTGAGGACATATTTTATGAATAGAGGTTTGTGTTTATATGAGAGGCTTGAGAGAGAGAGAGAGAGAGAGAGAGAGAGATGTTTAAACAATAAAATGGAGGTAAATTAAGGGAGACCTGTACTCCAAGTTGACCTTAGAATAGTAATATTACAGAACTTCTGAACTGACAGGGATCTTAAATAATACTGAATTCAACTCTTCATTAATGAGCAAGAAACAAAGAAGTTAAATAATATACATATTTATCTCATTGTAAGTATTTTTTAACCTAAGAATTTATCTTCCCAAGCATCAAGTCTTATTCAACACTATATCACTAAGTCCAACTTTAGCATAATGCTTATAGAAAGAGGTTACTGATTAAGTGGTTGTTTAATTCTTTTATGCAACAACTATGTATTGAATGTCTCCTATGTGCCAGGTACTGTTCTAGGATCTGGAGATAATGCTGTAAACAAAGCAGACAAAGCCTGTGCTACATAGAGATTATATTCTAGAAAGGAGGGTAAGAAAATAAACAAATAAATGAATATAATTTCAGTTAGCAGTCTTGGGAATGACTTGGGGAAAATTAAAGCACCATGACAGAGAGAGAGATCTTGTGGACAGACTCAATTTCTCATTAAGTGGTCAAGGAAATGCTCATCGGTAAGGTTACATTACATCAAAGAACTGAAGTTGCAAATACGTGGAGTAAGAATGATCCAGGCAGACGAAGCAGCAAGAGCTGAGGCTGCACTATATTTGGCATGTTCAGGGAACAAGCTACTGTGGCTGGAGCCAAGTGACTGAGAAGCAGAGTAAAAGTAGGTTCATAGAATTACTGCAGGCCCGACCATGAAGGACTTGGAGACACTGTAAAGACGGGATTTTGAAATATTTGTCAAGGTCATAGAAATAGCTAATGGACTAATAACTCAAAACCAGCACATGTGATTTTCTCTGAGTTACCATTACAGTAAAATACTCAAATAAATAAATAGTAACATGATGAAAATAACATTTTAGAAATGTTAGTTTGCAAATCCTTGAATGTTTTTGGCAATGTTGCTTATAATGACCAATTTCAGATTTCAGCTGTTCCTTTTTCCTCTCAAGAATGAATCATTTCTCTACCTATCTCTTGCCTGGGTCCCTACCTTTCATTCCCTGGAAGAATCCCAGTTTAAGCTCACTCCCAATATGACTTAATTTCTTATTTCCCAAACCCCCAAACTAAGAGGAAAAGAATTGCTTCAAGGAAACATAAATGAATCCCCTGGATAGATATACTAACATTTTGGAACCATTAAAGTATTAAAAAATCAATCAATTTTAATACAAGAAAAATCTTAATATAAGTTGTGATTTTGGGAAGAAAGACAAAGAACAATGTAAAAATTTTATCTATATTTTAAATCAACCAAGTACACATTTTTTCTTCAAGGCTCTGTAGTTTTCATGACCAGTTTAGTAATCATGCAAAGTACTTAGTTAGAAGGAATGATTATTATATCATCATAAAGATGTTAATAATACAAACAGCAAATTACAGCAATCTCTGTAATTATATGTACAGTCCCTATTAAAAATTTACATGCCTTGGTCTCATTATGCTCAGAATAAAATCTCTTTTCCTGCTATCAAAATAAAATTCATTTGAAACTAAAATTAGTCTTACCAAATTAAACATAAATACTTAGAATATTCCATGACCTACAAGCCATATTTCGTATTCAATATGCTTCACCATTTGGGTGCACAATAAGAGAAACAATTCAGCTGCCATGAGAAAAACAGATGGTGAAAGGTACCTGCTGACCAAACAGGAGCAGCAGGGTGGAATCAGGGTGGGTCAGCTCATCTGGAAAGGATGCTCGCAATTGTCGTTACACACATCAATTGTTCCTGATACCACTGTATGGCATGCGGTGCCGAGGGGCCTTATGGCTTTCCGTGAAACATTTAACACAAAACTGCTGAAATATAATTTTGGCCTCACATTCTGAAACGAGTTGCTAAATCCCCACAATAAGAAATTAATGTTGCCAGCATTATATTATTTTAATTAAGCATCCCTCCCATCTGCAAAGATACAGAAACATTGTTTGATGTATTTCCAATTTGGTTGCTAATTTATAAAAGTAAAATGATACTACATTATTGTTATAAAGTTAATCAAGACTTTAATGGGACAGTTATGTTACTACCAAGAATTTTTTATTATTTTTCTTACTATAATGTATGTGTTCAATGAGCTGATTATGCAGTGTGACAATGATTTCACTAATTACAAAGTTATTACTGTTTCTCTAATGGGAAGAAATTTCAGCTTTCTGAAATTTCCAGTTTAAAATTGGAGATCTAATTCCAAGGCAAAACTAACACACAAAAAATATTTTTAAAAGCCTTAGAAATATTAATTAGCTATTAATTAACATCTGTATCAATATGCCATTTTGTTCGCAATCTTGTTTGTCATACCACGTAAACTTTGTTTTGCAAATACACTAATTTTAAGTGATTTATACAATCATAACCATAAAGAAACACTTTCTTATAAAATGTAAAAATTCAAATCAGGATGCTATAGCTAAATATATATATGTGTGTATATATATATAATATATATAACATCTAAAAGAAAACGTGGAAACTGTATTGTGCCTGTACTTCAGCAATATATAGAAATTCCCATTAAATAAGAATAAGTTGACAAGCTTCATATTTTAGTGTTTGAATTTTATGTGCCATACAAACATTTCATCTAATAGCTAGAAAATACTTTTTATTTCACGAAAGCTTTCTAAAGAAGAAGGCATTTGACAAGAGATTTCGGTGTATGGGGTTTTGTTATTCGTGAAGCACAGCAACTTAAGGCAGTGCCAGTGTTGTTACCACAAAGGCTTTGTTATGCAATTGTGAGTTTGCTGTCAGCGACACAGACAACTGGCACCATCACAAAAGCAAAGTGCTACGTCCATATCGGCTGTCCACATTCTAGCAGGGTGCTCGTGTGCAATTTGAGAAGCATCGGGATGCCTAAAATATGTTCTCCCCAACTTGTCTTCATACTCAAAATACTGACATTTGAAGTCACTCTGTTGGTTTTGGTCGTTACTACATAGAGCGTCAGGATATACCTTAGAATTGAGACTATCCCTCCAAATTCTGTTTTTAAAATTTCAAAGAAATTACCTAGAATAATCATAATTTACACCAATTATCAGAGTTCAATTAATTAAGGTCAAATAAAAGTTTTAAAAAATAAGAGTGAAAAAGAAGAGAAAGTGGAGGAGGTCTGGAAAAATACAAAAATACACTTCAGTCTCCAGTCATGGAAAATACAAGAATCAACCGATGAATGCGTTAACAAGTGGAGCAGCAAATCAATGTTTCTTTCTCTCCTTCTCCTTCTCTCTTCCTTCCTATTACTCTCTATAATCAATAAATAGAAATTTTAAAAAAAGAATATCATATTCCTGTCTACTTTTCATTTTTAATATTCCATATTTATATATCTTTATGTATACTATTTGCACAAAAGTAATTGAGACAGCTTTATCCCCATTGAGAATTATACTCTTTGTTTTAAAAATTTTCTCTTACCCTGGCCAGTGTGGCTTAGTTGGTTGGAGCTTCATTCCTAAACCCAAAGGTTGCGAGTTGAATCCCCAGTCACGGCACGTGCGGGAGGTGACCCATCAATGTTTCTCACTTCAATGTTTCTTTCCTTCCTCCCACCCCCGCAACCCCTTCCTGTCTCTCTGAAAACAATTTAAAAAATTCCTCAGCTGAGGATAAAAATAAAATAAAAAATTCTTTCTTTTGTTTTCAAGTTCACTTTTGGTTCTGTTTTTTTTTTTACAGCCCGGATATTAATGTTGAGTATAAAGCACTCATTGAATACTTAAAAAATTGATTAAATAGTAATTTAAATAGTCAATCAATGCAACAAAATTAAAAATATGCTTCTATTTCATTTATTTGCTTCTATTGGAAGCAAATAAAAACTCTACTACTTGGAAATTAAAAAAAAAAAAATCAAGAACAATCCTAGAAGAAAAAATCAAAGCCTGAGTAAAAGAATATTTACCATGCTAAGTGAAATAAGCTGGACACACACAGACAAACATTGCTTAATCTCACTTATATATACAACTAAAAAATAAAAATATTCAACTCATAGTAACAGATCACAAAATGGTGCTTTCCTGGGGCCAGGGACTGAGGGTAAAGGGAAGATGCGGGTCATTGGACAGAAACTTTAGTCATATGACCAGTAAGTTCTAGAGTCTTAGTGAGCAGCATGGTGACTATGGTTTATGGCCATGTGTTGTATTCTTGAAATTGGCCTAGAGTAAATCTCAGGTGTTCTCACCACCGAAAAGAGGGGGTAACTGTGAGGTGATGAGGTGATGAATTAGTAATTAACCTTATTACAGTAACCATTTATTAATGTATAAAAAATCACAATATAAAGTCTAAATATGTATATATATAACTTTTATTTGTAAAGAAAAATCAATTAAAGAGTGGATATGATCTTGGAAAAAGTGGAGAGTGATAGGAAATATCAACGAGTAAAACTGTGAGCTTGTTATACGTCTTAGTTGTGGTTTCCCCAATTTAATAAAGACCACATTTAAAATTAAGAAACAAATTTTCAGGTGACAATATATAACATACAGTAGCATTCTATGTGAAATGAAAACTTGTAGTCTGCTAATGGCTTTACAGGGAATCTGACATAAAGCTTCTCTCAGGTGGTCACCTTGGGGAAAGTCAGAGCTGAAAAGAACACAAGATCTTTGGACGCATCTCCATGTAAAGTCACAGGAGGGCAGTTAATGACACGAACACAGAGGATATTTTTAAATGTAGTTTGAAAAATAAAGTATTAGTAGAAACATTTGTCAAGACCTTAAACTATATCCCAATGCAAAGTTTGTTTTCATGGAGAAGGATTGATGGTCAAAAGCACACATCAGGAATATCGCAATAGGGCTAGTTTAAGGGCAGAAATTTAGGGGGAAAAAATCAGTTACTGGGGTAGGGGAACTCAGAGATGTCACATGGCTCCAGCAGTAAAGACATCTGGAAAATGTTGGATTCTCTGTTTAACTTTCTGTGACTCTGCAGCCTCAGGCTTGGCAGACAACCCAGAAAACCAAATGCCACCCAAAGATAAACGTCATGCCCCAGGAAGGAGGAATATAGTATAGAGAAGAATGTGTAGAGTGTGGGTAACTGCCCCCTGCTATTTGTTAACATAGAAATGCCTTGTTTTTTTTCTGGTGGTCCATGTGACTACCCACTATATGGCATTATCATTAACCCCTATAAAACAGAGACCCTGTCCAGGGAGAGGTGAGGATTCTTCCTGGTTGGTCACCATTGGGATCACAGATGCTTTGCCCACGAACGTAAGTTTCTCCTATTAAAGCTCTTGTAAATGTGAATAAAGATACATATCAGTTCATCAGATTGATATGGAATGTAGACTTTTGGGGCTTTCCTGCAGCAACTGGAGAACTAGAGAAGATGACGGCTCTGAGGAAGGTGGGGGCTGATCTAATAGCAACTTGCCACCAACAATGACATGAGTTACTAGCCCAAATTTCCTTTCTTGCTTTCCAAGAAAGAGCTGTTTAAAGGGGAAGGTGATTATGTGACCAATTTCAGAAAATCAGAGTATGCTGAATTGAAAGTCTATCAGGCCATAAGTGAATATTCCTATCACACATTGATGCACAATAGTTCCTTATTATTGCCTTAAAGAATGAAGACGATAACTGAGTTATAATTACTAAGATGGTGATTCATTCCATGCTTTGTCTTTGAACAGTGATGAAATTCAATGATTAAACTTATTTAGACCTGGAATAGCTTTCTTCCTTTTAACCATCTTCTTATGACGGATTTTTTCTTTTAGAAGTTCAGTTCCCCTTAGTTACTCAGTTGGATGGTCACAAGTGCCATTTCCTCCTGCTTTTCTCATTCACATAGACCACAATGACACTGTGCTATCTTCCCAAAGATGTCATCTTAATGGACATTACACTGGTGAATTTGGCAACTACAAGGCAAACAGCAGAGTTGGGAGAGAAATGGCTGGTTCTATTGCATGCTTTGGCAGAGATACAGACTTTAGATTTACTGCCCTCAAATGTCTCATCTGACTCATTTTTATTATTTTTACAACACAGGAAGATGCTTTGGTATCCATAGGCCAACCCTTAACTTTCCATAACCCCTATCCCTAAGGCCTCTATGCTTGAGTTTGTCCTGATCCTTGAAGCTACTGAAAATTCTTTAAAATCATAATAAAAAATGCCTGAAAATAAAAGTGGTACACTGCAAATGCTTCCTTCCCTTGCTCCTGCTCCAATCTGTGCTTTAGGGGTGCTTTCAGTGCCAAGCCCAATGCCTTTGGAGTGGGTCCCCAAAGATTTCTGAGCGTTCTATTCCAGCTCTTTGAATAAATGAGACAGTTAGAATTGGCAGGACTTAGTCTTCATCTTTGAAGCCTCAGGGAATGAGAGTACTAGTCTCTTCCTCGTGTTAGCTTTGAAGTCCTTTGTTTATTTTGTTTTGTTTAAATATTGAAGCTCTGGAGTCAGAAGATGTGAGTTTGATTCCTTATAGTACAATTTATAACTTTAAAAAATTATTTACATTTCTTAAACGTATGTGTCCTAATGCATAAGGAAATATTTCTCGTCTGGTTGGTGTGATGAGTAAATAGCATAATATGAGTTGAAATGTTTCAAGAAGGGCAAAGAAGAATATAAGTGCTAAGTAGTGTCAACATCAATTCCATTATGATTTATACCTAATTGGAAATGAAAATGAGCTTAGATTTCCTAAATAGAGAGTAGTGATTAAACACTTGATTTCTGATTAACTGATTTAATACTCACCCAGATTCCCTTTATGTACTTGATGTCATATTTAAAAACAAACCCAAAGGAAATATAGTCATTAAAGAGCCCTGGTTCACTTGGAATATTTCACAGGATTTTAACATATATACTGAAAAAAAAATGAACCATGGTCAACCATGGGTGATTACACCTCCTAACACAGAAATGTTGTTCAATAAACTAAATGTATGTATGTAGGATGTCCCTAGAAAGGATGCAGAAAAAAAAGCTATGTGTGGTTTACTTGAATGCTATGTTTGAGCATATGGAGAGAGAAAATACTGCAAATCAAAGAACACTTCTTGATAAAGAATTTCTCACTCAGAAAAGGAATCAGAAGTGTATAACAAATAATTTTATTATTTAATATTTATGTAGTGTTAACTATTTCATGCTAATTCCAAAATAGAATTGCAGTGACCTGTCAGCTTTCAAAAATCTCTAACATTGTTGGAATATATGCGTAGCATTTTTATATACTATCTCATTTATGGTAACTCAGTCATTGTTCAGTTTTCAAGATAATAAAATAGAGGTTTTATGTACGCAGACAACAGTATGGTGTTTGCCAGAGGGAAAAGGGTCTGGGGAGGTAGAAGACAAAGGGGGGATAAATGGTGATGGAAGGAGGTTTGGCTTGCGGTGGTGAACATACAATACCATATACAGATGATGTATTGTAGAGTTGTACACCTGAAACCTATATAATGTTATTAACCAATGTCACCACAATAAACTCAATAAAAAGTAAAATTTAATAAAAACACACTGAGAAACTGGAAAAAAGTAGAGGTTAGTGATTCACACCCTCAGACACCACACAGTTGGCTAAGGAAGGACTTGGTAAGGAAAGTAAGGCCTCTTGAATCCAGAGGGCACCTTCTTTCTATCACATACCATTGACTCTAACACTTTGGAGACAAGGATCACAGGGGTGCCCTTTCAGTATTTGTCTTGTTGGTTTTGCAGCACTAATTTGGGGACAAAAATGGAGAAGCTCAATCTCTGAGAAGGATAGTTTGGAAGAAAATATTTTCTTATCTAGAACCTAAGTAATTAGTAAAAACCCAAGTATGTAACTATTTTTGAGGTTGAACATTAAAACCATGAGCCACAGAAAGTCATCTTTGAAAACACCAAAGACTGAGGTCACTGTTGCTCTAAAATCCTCTAATGCAACATGGAGTCTGCTATAGCCATGTGAAGGCAAGGACAGTGTGTCTTACTCAGTTTCATCCCACTAAAAGTCTAACATAGTTCTTTACACTCAGTAGAAGCCATATCGATGTACTTCTGAAATTAAGTTAAATTAAAACACAGCTAAATCTTGGTGACCCAGACTTATGTAGAATTTGAAATTACTTGTCTAAAGCATGTAGACAAAGAAAAGTCTCTTCAGAATCAAATTAAAATTTGATGCATATATAAACATTTACAATGATGTATACAGGTTTAAAGTTTACAATTTTTTTTTGAAAATGAAAGCACATTGCAACAAGAAAACAGAGAACCTCTGTATTCAGAACAACAAACCAAGAAAAGGGCATTGGATTCCATGAAAAGTTATCATGGAGTCAGATGAAATGCAAATTGTTATTTATTTATATTTATCAACCTAAGGACTCTGTGGATCACATTCATTTTAATTCGTAGGTCTTAAAAAGATTAAAACTTTTAATGCAAAATAAGCAACTGCTGCTATCATGTGCCTTAGAAAGTGCAAAACATGTAACCAGTGTCAATAAACAGCTCTTTGGCTTCTTTCAATGCAAACATTGTGCTAGGTATTGAGGAAAATACAATTTCATACAAAGTTGAATAAGAATATAGTATAAAATTTAGAACATGTGTCATGTTAAATATAAAATCATAACTAACTTTGAGACATCACACAAAAGATAGTCAACTAGCTAAGGTTAAATATGAAGTTTGAAAACGTCATCAAGAAGAGGTAGCGCTGAGCTGGACTTTGCAGAATGAATATGACGATAATAGTGGTAATGCAGGAGGGGACATTTCAAAAGGAGGAGGCATTATATGATGAGCAAAACAGATTGAAACTGCAAGTACAGTTAAGCATCTTTATACCCCAGGGTATATGTTTTGTGTGAGAGGTAGAAGATTTCAAAACAAATAAATTTTTTTATGATGTGAAGAAGCTTGGATTTTATTCTCAGTGCAATAAGGGATTCATAGTAAGGATTTCAACAGGGAAAATTATATGATTAGATTTGCATTTCAGAAGGAAAACTGGCAGAGACAGGCTAATTGTTTGCCAAATATGGTGAAGCTGTCAGTCTCTGCCAATATGGGTCCCTATGAATAAATTAAGTTTTCTCCACTGCACACACTGGATTTATTGTGAGCAGGAATTAAACTTTTATTGCATTAAGCCACCGAAATTTGGGAATTTATCTGTTACAGTAGCTAGCACTAATTTCCTAAATAACAGACATTGGTTTCTTGAATATAGGTGACACTGAGACAGAACTGTGAACACATGACACTGTTTAGATGGGTCAGTGGTTATTGGGAGGAAGAGGAAAGCCTGTGCAGAGATTGGTTAGCTTAGAAAAAAAATTCATGAGAATAATGGAGTTCAGATTTTTACAGCTTTGTAAAATTAGAAAAAAACATAGTGTTTCTACATCCCAAATAGTACAAAATAAAATTCTGTCTTTCCCTGGCTGTCATAGTGCAGTGGATTGAGCATGGGCCTGTGAACCAAAGGATTGCTGGTTCCATTCCCAGTCTAGGGCACCTTGCCTGGGTTGCAGGCCAGGTCCCCAAGTAGGGGGCACGTGAGAGGCAAGTACACATTGATGTTTCTCTCCCTCTCTTGCTCTTTCCCTTCCCCTCTCTCTAAAAATAAATAAATAAAATGTTTAAAAAAACTGTGTCTTAGTCTATTGGGGATACTATAACAGAATATCATAGAGTAGGTACTTATACACAGCAGTAATGTATTTCTCACAGTTCCGAAGGCTGGGAAGTCCAAGATGGAAGTGTCAGATTCAGTGTCTTGTGAGAATTCTCTACCTGGTTCAAAGTGGTTGTCTTCTTGCTCTGTCCTCACATGGTGGATGGAGTAAGGGATCCCTGTGGGGTCTTTTTTTATAAGGACACTAATCCCATTTACAAGGGTTCCATCCACATGATTTAATCAACTCCAAGAGGCCCCATGTCCTAATACCATATCATAGAGGTTAGCATTTCAACATATAATTGGAGCAGGGTACACAAATATTAAGCTTATAGCATTATAACTTAACTCCCCAAATTCTTGTTCTTTCTGCATGCAAAACATGTTTATAACATCCCAAGAGCCCTAAATGTCTCAACCCAGAATCAATTCTAAAGGCAAAAATCCAAGTCTCATCTAAATATCATCTAAATCAGTTATGAATACAATTCATCCTGAAGTGAATTGCCCTCTAGCTGTGAACCTATGAAACCAAACCAGTGCTATGAAAATACAATGGTTGGATAAGCATAGAATAGACATTCCCATTCCAAAAGGGGAATACAGCAAAGAGGGAGTAACAGTTCCAAATAAGTTCAAACTACTGTATATAAACGATTATCTTTTTATAATTATTTTTTACTTCTTTAAAAGATAGTTACCATTTATGTCGATTTTATAATGCATGGAGAAGTTATATTAAAAAGTTGTTGGAGTTATATTACAAAGAACTGGAGGATACTACATACAATTATGCAGTTGTGAAGTTCTTACATTTCACATGAATTCAAACAATATTATCTCTAAGTAGCCTGTTATCAAGATATATATTATAGGCCTGTAGCAAACACTGAAAATGATGGGAAAAGATACAGATCAAAAGCCAGTAGAGATATTAAAATGAATAACAATTTTTTATCCCAAAGAGAATATGAATGGAAGAGAAACACAAATCAGATGAGGAAAATTAAAAATAAATGGTAAGATGGTAGGCATAAAGCAGATCATATCAATAATAATATTAAGTGTGAATGGACTAAATACATCCATAGGAGGTAGAGATTTTTATACCAGTTAAAAAGCATAGACCTGTGTATGTTTTCTATAAAAGACATACTTTAAATATAGATACATCCAGGCCAAACAGTAATGGATGACCGAAGATAAGGACACACACATACACACAAACACACACAAAGAGCTAAAGAGACATTAAATCCAAGTATTTAAAGAGACAAAGAACAATACATTTCAACTATAAAAGGGTCACTATAGAAGAAAGGCATACAAATTGTAAATGTATATGCACAAATATTCAAAACATGAATACAAACTGGGAAAACTAAAGGCAAAATAGATGAATATAAAATCATGGCAGATTTAACATTTCGCTCTGGGTAACTAATAAAACAAGTCAGTGAGGATATAGAAGATTCCATCAACACTGTCAACCGAACTTACCTAGTTGATATTTACAGAAAACTAAGCCAATCTCTATAGAGATAGAAATATTGGTATAAATTACCAATATTTTACATGACCATTTAACATAAACTATGATAGGCCCAAAATTGGGACATAAAATGAATCATAATATATTTTTAACTATCTGAAATCTTGAAGATTATGCTCTGTAACCATAACATAATAAAATTACATTATTTTATTTTTATTGTTTAAGCTGTTATAGTTGTTCCCTCCTCTTCTCCCTTTCCCCACTTCCTCCCAGCCCCACTCTCCCCCCTCCCCAAGCCAGACCCCACGTTGCCATCTGTGTCCATGGGTTGTACATAAATGCTCTTTAATTCAATTACAATGAGAGATCCAGAAAATCAGGAATTAAACCACAATCAAGCCACATTTCTAAATTATGTATGAATTAAAGAATAGAAAGAATTGGAAAATAATTCTAACTGCATGATATAGTAAAAGCACTACATACAAAATTGTAGAATGCAGCTAAAGCGTTGCCAGGAAAACCATTTATAGACAAATAAGTTTTCACCTTACAAGCAAGAGAGGTGTAAGTAAAATAAACCCAAATGAAGTAGGAGGGAGCAAGAAATAAAATTAGCTGAAGTCAATGAAACATGTCTTGAACTCCACTTAAAATATAGAAACTCACAAGAAAAAACTTCTCCCAACCTAACAACAAAAATAAACCAGATAACATTGAAAAAATCATATTTTAAAAAATATTAGTGTGCCAAGATAGCAAATAAACCTAATAAAGTGGGAAAGAATGAGGAGTACCTCTAAAAAAAAAGATGAAAACAATTGCTGCTTTGATCGTTGAAGAATGAGAGAAAGACCAAGCTGCCATTCATGCATAAAAAGCTGAATTATATAAAGTCAGACTTTAAATTCTCTTTAGGATGAAAGCCCTGGTGCGAAAGCCCTGGTGAGAAGCCCTGGTGCAGAAAGCCCAAGGCTCCAAAAACACTTGGCTATTAGAGCATTGTCCTAATAGCCAAGATTTCAAGCTCCATCCTGGGTCAGGACAAGAAGCAACCAATGAATGCATAAATAAATGGAACAGCAAATGTCTGTCTCTGTCTCTCTCTCCTCCCTCTTTCATTCATATATATATCCTCCTTAGGGTGTGTTACTATGCAAGTGAATGTGCCCTTCCCTGCAGACTTCTCTTGAAGGCTGCACTAAGTGCTTTTAAGACTATTGAGTCAGGTTTGGTTATATTAATTAAACAAGGAGGTCATTAAACTGAGATGCCTCTGATGCCAATGGGGCCCACATTAGCAAACCAAACTTAAGTATATAAATGCGTCAATGTTAGGAAATCAAAACCAAAACCTAAGGACAACCAATCACAAGCAGCCAACTAGGCTTTAAGCTCTAGCCAAACAATTTTGTTTGCTTTCTCACCTCCTCCACTAGGTCTTTCCCCTCCCACCTGTGGGTGGGGTGCTCCTAGCTACTTCAGGTTTGGTGCTGAATGGCTTTTTGCTCAAAGAGACTTTGAAAGTGTTTAGTGTTCCAGTTTTTCTTCTAAGAGTCTGGAGGGCTTACAGGCATGAACAGGAGAATTAGGAGACACGCAATCTGCCCATGTGCTCTGGGCTTATCTCAGCAGAGAACATTCACCATCTGTCCCTGGCAGGTATGACTTTGGGGAGCTCCTCAATGTGGAGGGTGAAAAAAGGCGTCCAATGGAAAGCAGCCACGTGACACTGGGGGCCGGACAGTGGGAGAAAAGGAGGCCTTTGAACTGCTGGAGAGAAGGGAAAGCTGAGCAGGAGACACTGGTGGGCAGACAACGGGGTTTGCCAAAGGTCCAGGGCAAACCTGAGAGCTGAGAGAAAACTTCCCGGCTCAGCTCAGATCCCTGCTAAGGGAAAATCATGCTACTATCTTATCTCCATATAATGTGAGTTATGTGGTAACTTGAATTTAATAAGTAATGATAAAGCCAAGAGCTGCTACTGACTGCATGGCCTCAGGCAGCCTGATGTAAGAAGTTTACCTTTTTCTGAGTGCAAATATTATTTACTTCTGTCTCTACTGCTTGCATATCAGGCATTGAAATAAAAATGATCATATATATAAAAATATAGAAACTATGACCCATTAATGAGAGAATACCAATGAGAGAATAACTTTTTATGTATCTTTTAGATGATTATAAGTTCCTTTTCTGGGAATATAATGTATTACATTAATTGATTTTTAAATGTTAAACCAATTTTACATTCCTGAGATAAATTCCATTTGGTCATTGTGTATAACTTTTTATGTTTCTTTTTTTGATTTGCTAATGTTTCAGAGGGTCTTTGTGTCTCTCTGTTCAGGAGTGGTAACAGTCTGTAGAAATTGAATGTGTGTGTATGTGTGTGATGTGTTTCTTTAGCATTAGTATTGAGGTATTCATATTGACCTCCACTGATTTGGGAAGCATTCCTTTCACTATCTTCTGAAAGAGTGAGTGATTAGTATCATTTCTTGTTAAAGGTCTGATAGAATTTTTTTTTAATTTTTATGTTATTTTATTCTAAATAAATTTAAAATGTAAAGAAACTAAAATGTTAAATTCGATCATTTATATATTTTATTTTTGTGAAGATTGTTAATTTAATTTCATATTATAGATTTATTTAGATTTTCTATTTTATCTTAAGTAAGTTTTCATAATGTGGTTCTTTCCAGTACATTGTCCATTCCATCTAACTTGTCTAGTTTTTTGGCCAAAAGTTGTTCATATTATTCTCTTATAATGATTTTTATTTCTGTAGATTTAATAGTGATGATTTTCTTTTATTCTTTTTGGGGGGGGCACTTGAAAGAACAATTTCTTGTCAAAACAAAGCAGCAATATTTACAAGAGTTAACAGAACATGGTTGAACTTAATTAAGCCTTCCAGGAAAATAAGAAGAGGGCCGAACGCAGCCAGTGTACGGCTAAGCCCAAGGCTGGTTTGGGATAAAGATAAGGATAACAGCATTCAGCATGGGCCACCTTTTGACCCCTCCCCTGCAGGTTCCCGCCACATTTCTGTCCCTTTCTCTACAGAAGCATCTGCTTAACCAAAGGGCTTTCCTCTCTATCGCAGCTGCAAGCCACCCCATTGTACCTGTGTGGACATGATGCAAAGCCAACAGGGAAGTTTATGAATTTTATTCCTGGGTAGAAAGTGTACGTACACATGCCCAACCCAGCACACAGCCTGTGGTGCAGCAACTTTGATCAAATCCGTGCTGCTACCATGTGTGGCCTGTTATGTGGCCCTGTAGCTGGACCCATGCTCCTAACTTACTATCCTAAAATATCAATGTGACAGAGATCATTTTTGAATTCTGGGTTTTCTAAACACTTCTAAGAAACTGTTAAAGTGATATAGAACAGAAATTGTATCTCAGAAATGTTAGCATTAGCGAGGAACACTGACAGGCTCTTTCTGGGACTTTTTCAGGGGGTGCGAGGATAAGGAGAGGAAATGTCAGAAAGTCAGAGCGCATGTGGCAGGAGAGGCGAGGCGGAAGTGGAAAGAGGGTGTCTTAGGCCTGACTGACTATAATAGCATGTCAGTGTGGCAGGCATGCTCATGTTCAAAGAGAAGTCCAGGAGGAGAAAAAAAAAAGAGCAATGACAATAGCAAAAACAAACAAACAAACAAACAACAAAATGAGACCAAATCCAAATCAAAGAAAAAAGAGGTTTTATACAACACGGCATCCAAAAAAGTAAAAGAAACACACTAAATGCACAAACTGCTGATAAGTAAGTTTGTAGCCTATTATAATAGGTCCTTTCAACACCACTCAGACGTCTTTACTTCTGTTATCTCAAGCTTATTTACAGGTAAATAAGGATTATTATTGAGGGAGGACAGACTTCAATCGTTGGTCTAGGAATTAGAGTCAGGAAGGCTTTCTAACTCAGCAGGTGCCCTTTTGTCCTCGACATGTACACACCCAATTGGTTGCGTACCTGTCCTTTGGTCAGTACAGGGTGAACGAGGTCACTCCCCTTTGTCCGAGGCCTCAGTTTCTGCCCCTAAAGCCCCACCTCCCGACCTATCATACACCAACCTCTACCATTGATTCCGCCACAACCCACAGCTCCATGCCCTAGGTCCCCTCTGCCAGGACATCTGCAGATTGGAACACCACCTCTTCGTAAACCCATTAGGGGAGCTATTGCTCGTCCACCTTGGGGCAGGTTTTGACCTCACAGCTGCATCTCACCTCTAAAGAGGGTACTTGTGGCAGGTCATAGTCCCGCAGGCATAGTCCACCTGTGAACAAACCTTTCTGGATTATGGGCAGGCCTCTGCCTCCACTTGCTCCCCTGGCCAGGGTCCCTCGTAGGCTTGCCTAACGGTGCCTGCTCTGCTTTGAGCTCTTCTGTTTAAGTTTTAATACTGCCTGACCAGAGGGTCTGTTCTCCAGCTGGGCTGGTCTTCCATCTCTGCCAGTAGCTACTGCTGTTGTTGGTGTGTGGAAGCTTGCATCAGCTGCCTGGTCTTCCTTATCTTGGTAAACTGCTCATTCAGAGACGTTGGATCAGTACATTTCAGCACACCTTTCATGGCTGACTGTGCAGCCACCTCTAAACCCTGAGAACTGAAGGAAACAAATGCTCGTGCTCCTCCTGGACTGTCACCAGGGCTGTGGCAGGCGGGCGGCGGGCCAGCCAAGCCTGAGTCGACAGTGGGGGCTGGGTGGTTGGTTAGCTGCCCAAGAGGTTAAACTGCTAGATGGTTTCCTGCTGCCCCAGGGCTGTCTGGTTGTCTGGTCCCCTTCTTGCCTGGCCCAACCTTCCTACATTTTGTCTGTGCCCCCAAAGCCACTCTGTGCTCAAATCTTTATTTTTAATTTTCATAATTTGTGTCTTCTGGTTATACATTTCTGTGATTTTTTTTAACCATTGCACATTTCAACACCAGAACTTCAGTTGGCTTCTATAATTTCTATCCATTTATTGGTATTTACTTGAGAAGTCATTGTCATATTTCCCTTCTAAATCTTTAATCAAGGTTTCCTTTCATTCCTTAAACACTTTTATAATAACTTCTTTGAAAATTTTGTGAAGTTCAATATATAGACTTGAAGAAAGAGTTTATATTGATTTTTTCTTATGTATGCAGCACATATTCGTGTTTCTTCACATCTCATAATTTTTTTACTGAAAACTGAATATATTTTAAATAATCTATTGTAAAATCTCTGGATTCTGGTGCTCATTCCTATTGAATTTGCAGGTTTTTGTTTATTTGTTTGTATTTTTATCCACTTACCTTTACCAATTCTATAGAGTTTACTTGTTCTGCAATGTGAAGCTAGTGATCTCTCTTTCCAGTTCATCTTTTTTTTTTTTATTTTTGTTATTAAGCTTGAGATCCTAATGGTGACACATGGACTTGTATAGCTTAATAGTCAGCTAAAGATTGGCCAGAGATAGTGCTTAACTACCTCAATTCAGTAAGGTTTCCACTCTTTGTGATTCATTTGTGTAAAGATTGAGCTATACAATAAACAATCTAACCTACATCTAAAAGGACTAGAAAAACAAAAAACAAACAATGCCAAGAACAAGTAGAAGGAAGAAAGTAATCAAGATCAAAGCAGAAATAAATGACATAGAGACAAAGAAAATAATAGGGATGATCAATGAAACCAGGAGGTGGTTATTTGAAAAGATAAATAAGATTGAACCTTTAACCAGACTCGTAAAGAGAGACTAAGGGAGAGAGAGACAGAGAGAGAAAGGACCCAAATACATAAAATCTGAAATGAAAGACACAAAGTAACAGCTGATTTCACAGAAAAACAAGGGATTGTAAGAAATTACTATGAACAAATATACACTAAGAAATTGGAAAACCTGGGCCGAATGAATAAATTTCTAGCAACATACAATTTTCCAAAACTGAATCAGAAAGAAACAGTAAACCTGAATAGACTAATAACAGTGAATGAAATTGGAGCAGTAATAAACAAAAGTCCCAGTAAACAAAAGTCCTGGAACAGAGGGCTTCATAGGCAAATTTTACCAATCATTCAAAAAAGAACTAACACCTATCCTTCTCAAACTATTCCAAAAAATTCAAGAGGTGGGAAGACTTCCAAGCTCTTTTTACAAGGCCAGCATTATCCTAATCCTAAAACCAGATAAAGATACAACAAAGAAAGAGAATTATGGGCTAATATTCCTGGAGAACACAGATGCTAAAATTCTGTACAAAATACGAACAAACAGCTTCCAGCAGTACATTAAAAATGTCATACGCCATGACCAAATAGGATATATTTGGGGAATGCATGGTTGGTAGCATATTCTTAAACCAATAAATGTGATACATCACATAAACAAAAGGAGAGATAACAGTCACACAATCATATGGATAGATGCAGAAAAGAGCATTCAGTAAAACCCAGCACCCATTTATTAATTAAACTCTCAAAGAAGTGGGAACAGAGGGATCATACGTTAATATAATAAGGGCCATATATGAAAAACCAACAGTGAACATCATTCTCTATAGGCAAAAATGAAAAAAAGTGTTTCCCTCAAAATCAGGAGCAAAGGAGGAATTAAAACTGTTATTATTTGCAGATGACATGCTATTGTACATAGAAAACAGTAATGATTCCAACAAAAAATTATCAGACTTAACAAATAAATTTGGCAAAGTAGCAGGATACAAAGTCAATACTCAGAAATCAATAACATTATTATATACCAATAAGGAGCTATCAGAAATAGAAACTAAAAAAATACTATTTACTATTGCAACAAAAACAAACACACAAAAAACAAGGTGTGTAGGAATAAATTTAACCAAGGAAGTAAAAGATTCATATTTGGAGAACTATAGAACATTGAAGAAAGAAATTGAGGGAGATGAAAATAAGTGGAAGTATATACCATATTCATGGATTGAAAGAATTAATTAACATCTTAAAAAGTCATACTACCCGAAGCAATCTATAGATTCAGTTCAATCCCTATTGAAAACCAATGGCATATCTTGCAGATCTAGAACAAATATTCAAAAAAATTATATGGGATAACAAAAGACCCCAAATAGCCACAGCAATCTAGAAAAAGAAGAACAAAGTTGAAGGTATCACAATTCTTGATGTGAAAATATACTGTAAGTCCACTATAATCAAAACAGTCTTGTACTGGCTGGAGAAGACACATATATACCAATGGAACAGAACAGAGAGCCCAGAAATAAACCCATTCCTTTATGGTCAATTGACATTTGACAAAGGAGGCAAAAGCACAGAATGGGGAAAACACAGTCTCTTCAATAAATGATGTTGGAAAACTGGACTGGTGCACGAAAAAAATGAAACTACACTACCAATTTACAACATACCCAAGAATCCATCAAAATGGATAGATAAAACATTTAAATGTAAGTCATGAAATCACAAAAACCCTAGAAGTAAACATTGACACTAAAATCTCAGATATCTCACACAGCAGTATTTTTGCTGAAATATCTCCTAGGGGAAGGGAGATATAAGAAAAAATAAACAAATGGGACTATATCAAGTTAAAATGCTTCTGCACAGCTAAAGAAATCTTCAACAAGATGAAATGGGAAGACACTATATGGGACAACATTTTTGCCAGTGATACATCTGTAAGGGTTTATTCTCTAAAATATAAAAAGAACTAATACAACTCAACACCAGGAAGACAAATAATCCAATTAAAAAATGGGAAAGGACCTGAACAGACACTTCTCCAAGGAGGATATACAGAGGGCCCATAGACATAGCAAATAATTCTCAACATCATTAATCATCAGACAGATGCAAATTAAAACCACAATGAGATATCACTTCACACCTGCCAGAATGGCTATCAACAATATGTCAACAAAAAATAAGTGTTGGTAAATGGTAGAGAAAAGGAAATCCTCATGCATTGCTGGTGGGAATGCAAGCTGGTGCAGCCAAAGTAGAAAACAGTATGGAGTATCCCGAAAAAAATTAAAAATGGAACTCGCTTTTGGAATGGATCCCAGGATTCCATTTCTGGGAATAAGAATTCTGAAAACACAATTCAAAAAATATATATGTACCCCTATGTTCATAGCAGTGCTATTTACAATAGCCAAGATCTAGGAATAGGCAAAGTGCACATCAGCAGATGAGTAGATAAAAAGCCATGGTGCATTTACACAATGGAGTACTACACAGCAGCAAAGAAAAAAAAAGGAACTCTTACCTTTTGCAAAGCAAGGATGGACCTGGAGAGTATTATGTTAAGTGAAATAAGCTAGTCATTTGCAGCAATGCAAATACCATATGATCTCACTTATATGTAGCATCTAATGAACATAATAAACTAATAAACAAAATAGAAACAAAAGCACAGATACATAGAACAGAATGACAGCTGCTAGAAGGGAAGAGGGGGACTAAATGAAAAATAGTGAAGGGGTTAACTGAAGAACATTTATGCATGACCCATGAACATGAACAGTGATATGGGGATTGGCTGAGGGAGGGGTGAGGGTGGGAATGCGTGGAGGTAGGAGAAGGAAGAAAAATCAGGGACAACTCTAATAGTATAAAAATTTAAAAAGTAAATATTTTCTAAAAATATTGAGCTATACATTCATAATTCAGGCAGTTTACAGATCTGTCCCAGGTTTGCTTTGTTTTGTTTTTTTCCTCATCTGAAGATATTTTTTCACTGTTTTTTTAGAAAGAGAAGAAAGGAGAGAAACATCAACGACATGAGAGAGAAACATCAGTTGGCTGCCTCTTGTACACACCCAGACTGGCGATTGAACCCGCAACTCAGGCATGTGCTGTGACCAGGAATTGAAACATAACCTTTCAATTATGGGACGACACTCCAACCAACTGAACCACACTGGCCAGGGCTGTCCCACTTTTTACCTTTTGCTGGGTTTTGTCACATCATCAAGGAACGAGTGCTCTCTCTACTCTATCCTAAGTTTAAGTGCATCCTTGTGCACATACAGGGTAGGACAAAGTAAGTTTACCATTGTAAGTACGTAAAACACAGAGTTCATTCTTGTATTTTTTAATTACCATATTATTTTCCATACCAACAATGGTAAACCTACTTTTGCTGCGCACTGTATGTGCATAGCATCAAGACAGCCTAGGGTGTGTGGTAGTTTATCAAGGCTACTCTGGCTACCTCGGTCCTTAGATCTCCATGATAAACTAGCATGTCTCCTCATTTATTTCTCGCCCAACCAATAGCACAACTTCAGGTAGTAGCTGCATGGCTGGTTGTCATCAAGATCAATATTGTTTTCGGCAACGCCATCTGTCATAGAGCCTTTACCTGCCCCGCTCCGAGCCAAGGAAGTGCTGCCCAGCAGTGAAGTAGCCAGTTTGTATGTTCTGCTCAGCAACAGTTGAACAGTCTCTGATGGAGCAGGGTTGGAAACTTTTGGAGTAAAGTAGAATTTGTTCAAGGCTTAAAATCCCATAAACTTTCATTGTTCTTACAAAGAGTTCAGTCATCTTCCTTAAACATCAATACATCTGTCACAAGTTGTTGTATCTGTTTTAATTCCAAAAAATATATATTTGGTTATGAAAAATTTGACCAGTTTATTATTATTGTAGAGAGAGATTTGCAGATGTCTTCATTCAATCATTCTGCAAAGTCCATTTCTCATTGATGGGCTATCACATAATCTCACCTTGGACAAAGGGACCTACTGTATCGTGAAGTAAGTGTGGCAGTGTACTCACAACCACGGGATCTTCTGGCCACACTACCTACCTCATCACCCTGAAGCTATTTCCCTGAAAGAACAGTGGACTATACTTATAAAAATAAAAACATGATCCCATGCAAAGAAGGGATGCTAATCTTTAGTATGAGGTTTACTCCTTAAAAATAGGCATTAGGTGGCACTGTATCCCCAATAGATAAAATATATGGGTCTAGGAAATAAGAACTGAAAGCAGAATTGGCTCTAGGACAGGGTTGTTATAATAAAAATACCACAAAACAGGTGACTTAAACAACAAAAATTTACTTATCACATATCTACATGCTAGAAGTTCAAGATCAAGGTGTTAATGGGTTGGGTTCTTCTCTAAGGCTTCTGTGTTTGGCTTGCAGATGGCCACCTTCTCACCGTGTCATCACATAGGTTATTTTCTCTGGGCACACAGATCTTTGGTATCTCTTTTTGCATCCAGATCTCTTCTAGTAAAAATAGCAATCAGGCTGCATTAGGGTCCACCCTCATGGTCTTATTTTAACTTAATTGCTTTTTTAAAGATTCTATCCCCAATTCAGCCACATTCTGAAGTACTAGGGATCAGTACTTAAATATAAGAATCAGTGGGAGTGTCAGTTCAGCTCATAAGGCCCTACTTACCAATTCTTCTAGGTACCCACTTGAAGAATTCATGAGTCTCTTTCTTAAAACTATAGAATCTGTGAGCCCGGAACCCCTCAGTCTCTAGGGATGATTTCTAAGAGGGGATGCTATAAGATTAAATCTAGGATTAATGTAGGGTTAGTTTGGGTTCCTCATGCCAGTATACAGTCTGACAGAGATAATTGACCCTGATTGCTGTCAAAAGTTAGTACGGATGCTTTATAATTAAGGGGTGAAAAATATATTTGATATTCAATTGACCCATCGAGGCAACTGGTGGTGCTCTCATGGCCAATTTGAACTATAAAGTAGCAAACCCAGCATCTGCATCTGATAAATGCATGATATCTTGAGGTCCAGACATAGGTTCTCCAAGACTGAGGTCTGAGTCATTCTGACTTGTAAGCTTCTACTCCAGCAGCAACGTCCCCCAAGAGTGAGGGGACTCAGGAAGGGCTAGTATGAAAAGGAAGTTATAATGTTAGTTCTAGCCTCGGTACTAGCTGTAGGATTGATTGGTGATGGTGGCCTATAGTTCTTCCAGTAACTCTTGTAACTTGTTTGGTTATTTCAACCACAGAATTCTAGAAAAAATACACCTGGGCAATGTATCATCTAGATTCCCTTTCCTGGTTCTGTGGTTGTGACCCATTTCTGAGTGTCAGTGAGTATTGGCTGTTATCAATAGCAGAGGCCTCTCTTTCTATGGAAAATTATTCTTGGTTGGTTGGAGCTACATTACACCAGAAGTTAATCAGACCCACTCAGACTCTGAGGGAAGCTTGTAGACAGTGACTTCCTAATGCGGGATTGTAGATGCTGATCCTCTTGCCTCAGATAAGGGCAATGCAACAGAGAAGTTTATTCTCCTAACCTTCCTCTCACCATGTAGGTCAGGCAAAGGCCAGGACTGACCTGAACCCACATTCTTGCTTGGCACTTTTCCCTTCCTTATCCTATTCCACTGTCTCCCTTAAGGTTTTTTTTTTTTTTGAAAAATTCTCTGTCAAGAGAACTGTGTGTGTACCCAGACCTCTCTCTCAGGCTTTTGCTTCTCAGGAACCTGATCTAGACATTTACATTTCAGGCAGGAGATGAGACACTTTCCATCCCGATTTGAGATATTTATCTGTAATTTGAAGAGAAAGTTGGAAGAGTCATTTTCTATCTTCATGATAAAGGGTTACATTAATACTATAATATTTTAAAAGAATGGCTGTAATAAACAAATCAAAAACAACAAATACTGGTGAGGCTGTGGAGAAAAGGGAACCCTCATACACTGTTGGTGGGAATTCAGACTGGTGCAGCCACTGTGGAAAACAGTATAAATTTGGCTAAAAAAAAACTAAAAATGAAACTGCCTTTTGATCTGGCAATCCCACTGCTGGGCTTATATTCTAAGAACCCTGAAACACTAATCCAAAAGAGCCTATGCACCCCAGTGTTCATAGTAGCATTATTTACAATAGCCAAGTGCTGGAAACAGCTTAAGTGCCCATCAGTAAATGAGTGGATAAAAAAACTGGTATATTTACACAATGAAATATATGCAGAGGAAAGAATGAAGGAACTCTTACCCTTCACAACAGCATGAACGGAACTGGAGAGCATTATGTTAAGTGAAATAAGCCAGGCAGTGAAAGACAAATACCGTATTATTTCCACCTATAAGTGGAACCTAATCAATAAAACAAGTAAGCAAAATAGAACCAGAGACATGGAAATAAAGAACAAACTGAGAGTAACCACAGGGGAGGAGGGATGAGATAATGGGAGAAAAAGGGGAATGGGCAAGTTAAGGAACATGTATAAAGGACCGTGGACAAAGACAATGGGGCAGTGGGAGGATTGAAAGTGGGAAGCAGGGGTGGTATGGAGTGGGAGAGTGATGCGGGGGAGAAATGGGGACAATTATAATTGCATAACAATTAAAAAGAGGAAAAAAGATAAAACAAAAACAGAAAACTTATTTCCTAATTGAATGGCATTATGCAATTTGAAAAACCAGTGACTAGACATTGGAGACACAGTCAATTTTGAAACACATACATAAGTATGTGGACTTCCTGTGCCTAAATATCACAGGTAGGTACAACTCTTTGATTTGCCTTTTAATATGTAATTTTCAAAAATATTTCCAAGATTTTTTATTAATTTTTTTCCATGAAACCTGTTTAAGTAACATTGTAGCCTACCTTAATGAATATTTTCTATTTTTATAGGCATCAAACAATGTTAATCAGAAAGTATTAAAGCCACCGTTTGACTGAAAATACAACTGCTATCAAGGCAAAATTCCTAATATTATCTCGTTGTAGCCGTTATGACTGCACGTCTTATCACAGCATCCATGCGGACATTGATGCAAACTGCCTAATGCATGTCAGGCAGCTAGGAGTGAAGAATAGTGTAAAAAAAGAAAACACAGAGTGGTAGAAAGAAGAGCCACAAAACATGGAATGGTTAAAGTTCATGAAAATCAGGAAATTAGTAGATGGAGCCAATGTTGACACTTCAATTCTTAATTATCCTAATTAGAGACCATCAGACTAGTAAAATAACGTTTATTGAGCCTGGCAAAATGAAACAGTTTCATTGCGCTTATTGCTTGTTTTGGCAGTCACGCTACATTGTTGACTCATATACTGTGTAGCTAACAAAACCTCATAAGCCATTTTATATGGATTATGGTTAAGTCAGGCCTTTCTCTGCCTGTCCTTGTAAAATTGCTATTTTTAATTCGAATATAAGAATTTTCATTTTTCATCTACCCTCTGTCTTACTAAGTTTGGCTTATTTTTGTAGTGCATGATCAGTCCATCTCTGAGTTCATGTAATTTTAAGTATTATTTCTTGTTTTCAAGGTTTTCAGGATCTCGAAATAGAAGGTAATATATAGACAGATAATCACAAAACATTGTTTCACATAAGTCATAACAAAGTATGGACAGAATTCTTTGGGGGAAGGTGCTATTTGAATTGAGTCTTAAAGGATGAGTGTGTATGTGTTTATATATATATTTATATATAAAATATATATTTATATTTATATCATCTATATATCCATAGCAATATATTTATACAAATATGTAAACATATTTGTACATGAATATATTTATATATTTATAATACATTTATATTTATGTTATATATTTATATTTATTGAATATAATAAACATATTCGTATATTTATATAATATATTTATGTTTTAAATTTATATTACTATATTTTAATATTTTATTTGTCTGTTTATGTATTTATATATTTAAATATTTATATTAAAATTTATATATTTAAATGTTTATATATTTATATATTGAGAGAGGGGGAAATTTTTATATGTCTATATATATAAATACATATATAAAGAAAAAATCGTTTCAAGTTGAGCGGTTGAGGGAACAGTCTATGCAAAGTATTCAAGTGCAAAAAGTATTCTGAAAATTATTGATTATTTGGGTTATTTTCTCTTTTCTTAAGAACCAACTCAGCTAAATTATTTAACTTGACATCTTACCCTAAATTATAGATTTTTCAGTTTCTTCCACAATCAATATTTTTATTAGAAGAAAAACAGTAAAAAATAACTCACACACCATTACAACATTAGAGAGATGTAGTTAGGAGTGTAAGTTACTCTTTCTTCCCATGAAACACCTGAAGAGGTGATCTTTAGTGTAAAGGCAAATGACTAGTATATTATTTTGGATGGTTATATTTTATGATGACAAAGACTCAAAATTCAGTGGCTAAAAAACTGAAAGTTTTATTTCTTCTGCCCTGAGATTCAGAAATATACCTAGATATACAACCATGTGTGTACTTTCTTCCTTAATCTTGCCTGGCACTAGGTGTGCTCATCTAAGTTAAGAAACAGGAGAGGCTTCTTTATGACATTGATGTGAACTTTCTGGGTTTGTAAGGCATCTCTGCTCCTCCAACTTGATCAGAAACACCAGTTACTTTTCAGTATACCTGGGCATTGAGTTTTCCAGGTGGAGAAACCGTGAAAGCATAAGAGTGCAGTGAAAAAATATACCCGAATGTCTTAGGCCACACTCAGTACATAGCACACCTGCTCCTGCCTCACTGTCAGGAACTCAGTGGCATGGCTCCAGGGAACTCCGAGTGACTGCTGAGCAGGCACGGGCCCAGAGACAAGCTTAGTGCTGTGGAAAAAGTTAGAAGTCTCCATCTGGAGTCGGGGGCCACTCAGTTGCTTTTTGTTTCCCTCACAAATACATGCATAGACTCTATCTATAAACATTATTATACGTATCTTACATTTCAGTTTTTAAAAATGGCAGAATTCCATTCTCGGAAGGTAACCTATTTTGTCTGACAACACATTTCTAGATTTTTCTATTTACTGGTAGAATCTATATACTTAATTATTGTACACAGGCACTTTATGTGCACTTTTAATATAAAATATTTTAGGAAAGTATTTATTTATTTCATTTTGCATAGCATTCACTTATTCCTCTATTTTGCAACCATGCTCAACCATTT
Source organism: Anoura caudifer (assembly GCA_004027475.1). Taxonomy (NCBI): domain Eukaryota; kingdom Metazoa; phylum Chordata; class Mammalia; order Chiroptera; family Phyllostomidae; genus Anoura; species Anoura caudifer. Next base: position 298,890 of record PVKU01001453.1, read on the forward strand.
CCGCAAGCATCCTGATTATAAGTGTTTTGAACTCTGCATCTGATAGGTTGGCTATCTCTTCATTGCATAGTTCTATTTTTGAAGCTTCAATCTCTTCTTTCATTTGGACCATATTTTTTTGTTTCAGCACACTTGTTATGTTGTAAGGGGTGGAGCCTTAGGTATTGGCCAGGGTGGAGCAACCCACATAGCTTCATTGTGGCACAGTCTGGATGAATATTTCCTCTTTAACTGCTTTGTTGTCAGACCTCCATACAGTTGAATTTTCTGGCAGTTCTTGTTATTTTTTGTTTTTAAATTTGTTGTTGTCCTTCTTTTGTTTGTGCAAAAAGGTGCAGTGTATCTACCTATGTCTCCATCTTAGGAAACCAGCAGTGATGGGAAGGAAACTGGGATTAAAATCAACAATTTGGGGCAGAAGGAAGAAATAAACATTCAACCAGAACAGAATGAAGAAACAAGAATTCAAAAAAAATGAGGAGAGGCTTAGGAACCTCTGGGACAATTTCAAATATTCCCACATCCAAATCATAGCAGTGCTGGAAGGACAAGAGGGAGAGCAAGAAACTGAAAACTTATTTGAAAAAATAATGAAGGAGAACTTCCCCAATATGGCAAAGAAAATAGACTTCCAGAAGTCCAGGAAGCTCAGAGAGTCCCAAAGAATTTGGATCCAAGGAGGAACACAAAACATATCATAATTAAATTACCCAATATTAAAGATATATAAGGAAAGAATCTTAGAAGCAGCAAGAGAACAGGGGAGAGTTACCTACAAAGGTGTTCCCATAAGACAATCAGCTGATTTCTGAAAAGAAACCTTGTAAACGAAGAAGGGCTAGAAAGAAGCACTCAAAGTCATGAAAGGCAAGGGCCTACATCCAAGATTACTCTATCCAGCAAAGCTATCATTTAGAATGGAAGGGAAGATAAAGTGCCTCCCAACTAAGGTTAAGTTAAAGGAGTTCATCACCACCAAGCCTTTATTATATGAAATGTTAAAGGAACTTACCTGAGAAAAAGAAGATGATTACAGCTATGAACAGCAAAATAACAAACAACACATGCTCACAACTATCAACAACTTAACCTAAAAACAAAACTAAACAAAGACAAAAACAAACTAAACAAACCACTAGAACAGGAACAGAATCACAGAAATGGAGATCACATGGAGGGTTATCAGCGAGGAGGAGGAGAGGGAGAATGGAAGAAAAGGTACAGGAAATAAGAAGCATAAATGGTAGGTACAAAGTAGACAGGGGGAGGTTAAGAATGGTAAGGCAAATGGAGAGGTCAAAGAACTTATATGTATGACCTATGGTCATGAACCAAGGTGAGGGAATGCTGGTGGGAGGGGGGATACTGGGCTGAGGGGAATAAGAGGTGAAAAATATGAGACAACTGTAATAGCACAAGCAATAAAATATTTTTAAAAAATAGTTATTATTTTGGTTACTTACTATTTACCAGTCTTCTTTTCTTTCCCATTGAACTTGTATTATTCAATTGTAAGATTCTCTGGATTTTTCTTTCATATATCATTCTTTTCATTGATAATTCTAATTCTGTTTATTTTTGTTTTGAATCATTAAGCACTGTCCTAGGTTTTAGGTATATGGCAATGAACAAAAATGTCCCCATAACAATAAAGGAGGTTTTTTTTCCTTATAGCTTATATTATACTAGGACACTATAGAGACCATGTTACAGAGCAACAGAAGGTTCTCGAGACTGGCAAAACACTTCCAAAGTCTCACTTTCTCGAACCTGAGGGGTCAGTCTTCCACGGGCAATTAAGAT